>CAUYUJ010017349.1:155248-347748 GCA_963575745.1 Prorocentrum cordatum | reverse complement strand
GCCACCGTTTGCTCGGCTAGGAGGCCACGTGCGAACCCTACCACACCACCCCCCTCAGAAATCGTGGGATGGTGGGGTAGGGCTCGCATGTGGCCGCCGAACAGGGAAAACGTCCTTGGCGTCAGTGTTTGGCTCCGCTCGTGCGCGGCTCGGCAAGGGAGTGATGGCCTGGACGGCAGGCCAAGGAACTAGCCAGGGGTGCGCCGTCATCTTTCAGGCGACTCGTCGCGTTGCTATATCCTCCTAGAGAGGATTGGGGGAATAGTCAGTGCGTCCTCGTTCGAGCTCGAATTGGTCGATTCGCTGGCTCCTGACTTGTCGTAGTGCTGGATCCATAATACATCCTCCTCACATCTTACGTTAGCCAGACTTTGAGCGGGGCCCGCAGCGTCGTGCAAAATGAATTAGTTGTCTGGGCAGACGTGAGAGCCCCTAGATGAACCACATACAACCCAGAATAACCTGGTGCAACAGAGCGCCGACAGGTGAGCAGAGAGATGGAACAAACTGCAAAGAGGCGAGGCTCACAAGGGAGCCTAGCTAGGATGCCCTGACCGAGTAGGCACACTCAATGTTAACCCCACCCACCTTCCCCTCTCCCTCGTCCTCTTGTCGTTACCCTCTCCTCCGCACGGCGCCTCGTACTTGGCCTTCGGGGAGTTGTGGTCACGCCAGTCGCGAGACGTCGCCTGGGGAGGCCACTGCGCGGGGGGTGCTTACGAAGAGGGGGCGGGGAATGGGGGTGGAAAAGTGGCGCGCGCACACACACCAGCATCGACACCGTAATTCGAAAGTTCCAAAACCTGTACGACCACATTTCGGGTAATGAGGAGGGCGTGGAGGGGAACCAACTGATGACAACCTGCGCTGATTGTGATGGTGATGATGCTGGCGATGCGCTCGCGAGCTGGTGACGATGCATGATGACGATGCTGGTGACGAGGCGTGATGGCGATTCTGATAGTGACGATGCATGGCGATTGTGATGATGGCGCCTCGCCCGCGCGCACGGCACAAACATCGGGACACCATCGGGACACCATCGGGGCACCATCGAGGCACCATCGGGACTCCACCGGGACACAATTGGGACACCACCGGGGCACCATAGCGACACCATCGGAGCACCATCGGGACATCATCGAGACACCATCGGGAGACCATCTGGACATTATTAAATAGTATACCATCAGGATACCATCGGGAAACCCCCAGGGCTCCTCCAGCCAACTGGTGGGAGGGCACACCATCATTTGGCCAAGGGTTCGCCCTACAATGCGACACCATCGGGACACCACCGGGACACCCCCGCGCAACCAGCGGCCATCTGGAGGGAGGGCACAGCCTCAATTGGCCCGGTTTCGTCCTATCAACGGCGGGTTAACCCCTCTCGCCTGCGCACTCACCTTCGCCTCGCCCGCACGCACGCACGACACCAACAAAGAACCGAAACCGACTTCCTGGTGTGGGGGTATCCGTTTCATGTAGGCCTCAACCCCCATCTTTAGAATTTCCAATATTTCACGCACTCTCCTCTTCTCCTCAATCTCCCATATGCTCGCAGATGTCAATGGGAATCAGCGGTTGACTATGGTCGAGAGGAAACGAGCGGGAGGAAGAGAAGGGAAGCGGAGGAGGGGGACATGAACTCGTGAGGTATGTGGGGGGAGAGGGAAGGGAAAGGGATGGCAGGGGGGAGGATGAGAGCAGAGAGAGAGAGAGGGATAGAGAGAGACAGAGGGAGACAGAGCAAGAAAAAGAGAGAGAGAGAGGGATCCGTCCGCCACCGTGCCAGCACGGAGTGGTCGTGTTAGACCCTGGGCCGAAACGGGAACGGAACAAGCGCCTCAAGGACTTACCCGAGGAGGGCTCGAGGCACCGTCCGCTCTCGAGAGCGCTGGCGCTGAGAGCTTGTGCACGTCATCGCTCACTTCTGGGAGCACGGGCGTGAAGAGATCTCAACGTCGCCTTTTGCTCTTGGGAGCCTCGGTGTGAAGAGTTGTTTACGTCACCGCTCGCTCTTGGAAGCCTCGGAGTTGAAAGCTGCTTACGTCACCGTTCGCTCTTGGGAGCCTTAGCGTTAAGAGCTGTGTAGGTCACCGCTTGCTCCTGGGAGCCTTGGCGTTGGGAGCCTGCCGCGACACTGCACGCTCTTGAGGCCCTTGGCGTTCAAAGCTTTCTACGTCACCGACTCGTTTGAAAAGGGCTTCCCAGGTCGTCACCTGGTGTTCTTCAGGCCGTGTTAGGCTGCCCTGGGGGCAACCTTAGACTGTCTTGGGAGCCTTGGCGTCAAAACTCCATTCGTTACTGGGCCTTCTGGGCGGGGGGTCATCCGGGGGCCCTGCTGGGTGTCTTGGGACCCTCTTGGGGCTCTCTTGGCGGCCTCTTGGAGCGCTCGTGGGCCCGGGCCGTCTTGTGGCTCTCTGAGGCTGTCATGGGGCCTTCTTGGGGACCTCTTGGGAGCCTCCTGGCCCGTCTCGGAACAATCACGGAGGCCCTCAGATCCGTCTTCGGCCGGTCTGGGCACGAAACGGCGAGAACCCCAAACACTGATATCCTGGCGACGGACCCAACCATATGCAGTTGTGAGTACCGTCGTTGCGGGTATCGCCTTCGGGAGATCTTCCCATGGGGCCATGAAGCGTGCGAAGGATGTGCCGATAGGAGGCGGGGTCGCCATTTGGGGGCTGACCGTGGGGCTTTTAAAGGGGACCCCTGCGGGGCCACGAAGCGCTGTGCTGGGTGGCGCGGGCGCAGTGTTGAGCCTCGGCCTGAAGAGACAGCGCCCCGCGATCTCTTTGCCAGCTTCCTCCTCGCCCTCCCCCTCCTCCAACCATCTCCATCCTCGTCCTCATCCTAATCATCGTCATCGTTATCATAATGGTCATCGACACAACCACCACCAGCAGTAGCATCATCATCAGCAGCAGCATCACCATCAGCATTATCACCATCATAATAATAATCATGGTAAACATAAGCATGCAACACAGTCTGATAACACTCAGCAGCAATCGCAGCCGCAACATCATCACCATCATCATCATCATCACCAATCTCACCATTCGCATCAACATCATTGCCACCATCAGCATCGACATCGTCATCATAATCACCATCACCATCATCAGCATCATCAGCATCACCAACATGAACGTCATCATCATCAGCATCATCATCAGCATCGTCATATTCGTCAGCATCTTCAGCATCACCACAACCACCACCAGCATCAGCATCGCCATCGTCATCGTCATCATCAATATCACTACCAGCATCATCACCATCATCAGCATCATCAGCATCATCACCTGCATAATCATCGTATACAGCATCAACACCAGCACCACCATCATCACCATCATTATCAGCACCATCATCATCACCATGCTCATCACAAACATAATCATCATGAGCCTAATCATCAGCCTCATCAGCATCATCATCATCATCATCATCATCATCATCATCATCATTGCAATCGGATCGTCACAACCACCAACATCATCATCATCAGCATTAGCATCATCATTATCATTATCATCACCAACGTCATCACCATCATCTCCATCACCATCAAACAAATAATCATGACAAACATACTACAAATGCTACCCGCAATCAGCACTCGCAGCAGCAGCAGCAGCACCACCATCATCATCACTCGCACCAGCGTCATTGCCACCATTAGCATCGTCATCGTCATCAACGTCACCTTCATCAGTATCACCTACCACATCAGCATCATCGTCATCATCACTAGCATCACCGCCAACGCTCGTCATGGTCAGATCCTGCGCATCATGGCCGTCACCGTCCATCATCCTGCACCATGCCCTGAAGGCTTCGGTGGAACGCCGTAAGGCACAGCCGTCATGGGCGGGGGAGGCGCCCAGGGGGCGAAGGTGATGATGTTGATGATGGCGAAGGTGAAAATGTTGATGCTCGTCACGGTCCACGGCATCCCCCTCCCACGTTTCGTGACCCCCGGTGTGCCGTCATGGCCGGGGGGCACACCCACCGGGACTCTCGGTGGAGCTCCCCCGTGTGGCCACGAAGCGCTGTACTGTGTGCGGGGCGCGCATGCGGCCTGCGGCCATGGAGGCTCCCGTGCCGGACTGGGCGGGGCGACGCCAGGCGGACGCGGCCGCTGGAGCCTTCCGTGGAGCTCTCCAGGGGCCACGGAACGTGTGAGGGGTGTGCCGCAACGGGCGCGGCGGCGCCATGCGAGCGCAACCACTTGAGGCCTCGGCGGAGCTCCCCGGGAGCTCCGAGACACGTGTGAGGGGTGTGTCCCGCAATGGGCGGGGCGGCGCCATGCGGACGCAACCACTTGAGGCCTCGGTGGAGCGAGCTCCCCGGGGACCGAGACACGCGTGGAGGGTGTGCCGTAATGGGCGGGGCGACGCCGTCCGGACGCGGCCACTGGGGCCCTCGGTGGAGCTCCCTGGGGGCCACGAAACGTGGGAGGGGGATGCCGTAATGGGCGGGGCGACGCCATGCGGACTCGGCCACTGGGGCCCTCGGTGGAGCTCCCTGAAGGCCACGATCCTCGTGACGGGCTTGCCGAAAGGAATGCAGCAAAAGCCGCATGAACGGCAGCGATGGGAGGAGGGAAGAGGAAGAAGATGAGGAACGAGGAGCAACGAGGAGGAAGAGGAGGAGATGGAAAGGGGACGAGGGGGGACAAGGTGGACGAGGAGAGGAGGAGGAGGAGGAGGAGAAGCATGAGCGGGAGCGAGGAGATCAGGTGAGGACGCGGGGCGCTGCGTATTCGAAACAAGGACCCAACAAACAGGAGGTAGATCTATGTATTTATGTGAATGCATGTTTATATACATAGAACAAGAGAGATATGCATATATATACATATACATATATACATATATATATATGTACACATGCGTGTATATGTATAGACAGAGAGAGACAACGAGAGAGAGAGAGAGAGAGAGAGTGAGAAAAAAAAGAGAGACATATTGATGCAAAGAGGGATTCCGCAGCACGGCCTTGAGGCGCCTAACCACGGCCTCCAGCTCGGGCTCGTTCGTCCGAAGCACCTCCCAGAAGATCTCTTTCAGGAAACGGACGTCGCTGGCGACCTGTGCTTGTGTGTCTCTTTTAGTTATGTTCCCAAATCTCTGGCGATGTGCGTTTTCATATATACATAGATTTCGGCCATCTGGGGCCACG
The DNA here is from genome assembly GCA_963575745.1 of Prorocentrum cordatum. Lineage (NCBI taxonomy): Eukaryota > Dinophyceae > Prorocentrales > Prorocentraceae > Prorocentrum > Prorocentrum cordatum. Next base: position 342,555 of record CAUYUJ010017349.1, on the reverse strand, counting down.
AAAAGATCTGGGCGAAAAACTACCCCTCGGGACCTCACCACGAATTGAAACAACCAGATCGGCAGATGTATCGCGCCCTCCTCTGGCAGCCTGGGCAAAGGGGGATCTGATACCCCAGGCCTCCGACGTCGTGGTGTTGTCAACGACATTGACGCCTGAGGTCTGGAATATTTCCGCGAGACCAGTTTCGCATCCTTGGTCAATTTGCGACAATCCTGGGGCGCGGGTGAGAGGTCCCCAGATACCGAAAACTGCCAAACAACTAGTTTTTTGTCAAAACAACTTTCTATAAAAGAAGACTCGATGCTCCCCAAACGATGCTTGCACTTAAGTTCACTTACTTCTCTTCCAAGGAGCTGGGCCAGTTGGCCGGATAGGCGGTTCCATGCTGGCCGTCGCCGCACTGTCGCCGCCTCGTCGCCGCCCGTCGTCATGGCTGGTTGGCCGGTCTGGTGGCTCCGTGCTGGCCGTCGCCGCAACGTCGTCGTCTCGTCGCCGCCCCGTCGCCGCGTCGTCGCCAGCCGCCGCCGCCATTGGATTGCACCACATCGGTTACACGAAAAAATTCGCGCCAGCGGCGCGCTTCTTGATCACTGTCATCATCATCATCATCATCACCAGCATCATCATCATGATCAGCCTCAGCATCACCATGATGATGATCATCATCACATCATGATGATCATGATCATGATCATGATCATGATCATGATCATGATCATCATCATCATCATCATCATCATCATCATCATCATCATCATCAGCATCATCATCATCATCATCATCATTCACACATATGCGTATAATCACGATTCATACACATATAAGTGTCTCTAAGTACAAAAATCAGTACATACATATGCTTATAGATGTATGTATTCACAATTATTGCTTGCACTACTGATGGAATCCTAGCGGATCTTGAAAGATTGTGCGAACATCGGCGGCGAATGTCGGTAGGCCGCCAGGTTCTTGGGTACCCGTTTCCCGGCTTCTGGGTTCCCGGTTGATGGATCCAGACCGATTTCGGTGGGCGGCGGGGTTCCTGGGATACCGGGTTTCCCGGTTCCTGGTCGATCCCCTTATCGATCGGTCTCACCATCGATCTCACTACCCACCTACCTTTCGATCGATCTCACAATCAGCTTTCCCAGTATAGATCGCACGAGCAATCTCACGATAGATCTCACCGTATCAACGCCACTATCGGTCTCACGATCGACCTTACAATCGTCGTCACCATCGATCTCACAACCAATCTCACGATCAACCGCACCATCGTTTACTATATTTGTATATATACATACATACACATGGTATATATGTTTATATATCACGAACTTTCAAAGTATCCACTGGTCGGGGTTTGTTTATGTTATATATATATATATGTATTGATGTATGTATGTATGTATATATATATATATATAGCAATGTACGTATTGTTTCATATGATGCACGACATGAGTAGCGTATCGTTTAATGCACAAACCGCACCAAACATTTTCCACGACATATATTGGACACCATAAACTGTACAGCGCCGATGAAACAACACACGTTCCAATATACATATGTATACATACATATATACTAGAACCACGCGCGCGCTTCGCGCGCGCTTAGGTTCTGTCGAGTCACAGACCCAGGAATCGTTGTGAGAAGAAATTGGTGACGCGAAGCGTCGTGGGGGCGTCCTTGGACGTCTGGGGTCTCCTGGGGCCTCTTGAGGGGCCTCCTGGGGGCCTCCTGGCGGCCTCTTGGGGCGGAAGGCTCGAGCTTGCGGTTCGTGGTCCCCCTCTGGGCCCCCTCTTGGGCCCGTCTTGGGGCCCTCTTGGGCCATCTTGGGCGCCTCTTGGGCCGTCTTGGGGCCCTCTTGGGCTGTCCTGGGGCCCTCTTGGAAGCTTCTTGGGCCGTCTTGGGGCGGTCTTGGGCGCCTCTTGGGCCGTCCTGTAACGTCGGAAAGCCCAAAAGGCGACTTTGTTGAAAATGTACGTTTTACGAAGGGAATGGGCCAATTTTGCGTCTAGGGGCCCTCTTGGGACGCATGTTGGAGGCTTCTTGGGGCCTCTTGGGGGCGTCCTTGGACGTCTGGGGTCTCCTGGGGCCTCTTGAGGGGCCTCCTGGGGGCCTCCTGGCGGCCTCTTGGGGCGGAAGGCTCGAGCTTGCGGTTCGTGGTCCCCCTCTGGGCCCCCTCTTGGGCCCGTCTTGGGGCCCTCTTGGGCCATCTTGGGCGCCTCTTGGGCCGTCTTGGGGCCCTCTTGGGCTGTCCTGGGGCCCTCTTGGAAGCTTCTTGGGCCGTCTTGGGGCGGTCTTGGGCGCCTCTTGGGCCGTCCTGTAACGTCGGAAAGCCCAAAAGGCGACTTTGTTGAAAATGTACGTTTTACGAAGGGAATGGGCCAATTTTTGCGTCTAGGGGCCCTCTTGGGACGCATGTTGGAGGCTTCTTGGGGCCTCTTGGGGGCGTCCTTGGACGTCTGGAGGCCATCTTCAGCATCTCGGAGCCCTCTTGGAGGCCTCTTGGAAGTTTCTTGGGCCGTCTTGGGCGCTCCTGGGGCCGTCTTGTCTGACCGGGGAGGCCTCCGGCAAGCCCCGACGAGCCTCCGGGCCTCCCAGAGCCCACATTTGCGGTCGGGGTCCCGGCCCCGGGCCCCCGGACCCGGTGCGCCGTTATATGTATACACGCGCTTATATTCACATGTTAATAAGCATATACATGGCACCACACAGTCTGCACAACATTGACTGCACCACAAAAGCTGTTCAACTGATCTGGCGCCACGTGAACAGCACCTCGTAAGTTGCACTCCTTATATTGCATAACGTATTTCATATTTTGAACCACGGAAATGACAAACGTATTTTGTATCACACATATCGAATCACAAAAAGTGCATCACGACGACTGCGCCACATCGATTGCGCAACGTAGCTAACAGAACATTGGTGATCACTCTTGGAAACAATCCGAAACAACCACCCCTCGGGGTTGGGTTTTCCCCCCCGGGGATGTGCAACTTGTATACGATTCCGCCGCATCGTTCGTGTCAACTACATACTCGTACCATCGACTTGCGGCCGGTATTGAATGGCCCTGTCATCCCTCGCGAACTGAATCACAAAGAAAACACGATGCCCACACAACTGGTAATCACAAGCCGGGAAATCCCGCAAACACGCTATAGCCCCACACGCTTGCGAAGTGACCTGTTTGAAAAAAATGCGCGCGAGATTTTGCGAATTCTTAATTCGTAAAGGACCCATAGATGTGTTTCAACGTTTTTCCATCTAGTGCGAACGAACGGGCCTCTCGCGCGCGCGTGTCACAATCATTCGAACGGCCATGGCGATCTATGTCAAAAACATCCTGCGGGCCAATCGCGCCCGTCGGCCGCGCGCGCATGTCGAAATCTTTATCAAACCTTCATCGCCGACGCGTCGGCACCAATACCGTAATCGGCGAAATCACAATCGGCGCCGTCATCGGCCTTGCCGTTGTCATCGTCATCGTCGTCAAAAACATCGCTACAATCATCACCATGATACCGCGCCCGCCCGAACCTCCGACTCCCACTGACCTGTCCGCGCGCCAGCGCGGCCTGCGAGACGCGCTGGGGAATCCGCAGCAGTCAGCGCCATTTCGGCCGCGTCGGTCGCGCCAAACTAGCTGGCCGCTCTGCGCGCGAGCCTGCGCGCGCTAGCGCCGTCGCAGCGAGGCGCCAGCCTGCGCCAAACAGCCATCACAATCGTTGCCGCATGGGTTTTCTGGGTGTTGCCATCAATTTTCGGGTGGGTGGATGGGTGGGCGAAATGACTGCGCCATCAGTGGGGTTGACAACATCACGTATGTCCCTATCCCCAAAGCATATATTGGGATCTACCCCCCTGGAATGAATGACTTCGTATTGCAATGTGCATGTGGCCCTGTCCCATATTCCATCCGGAATATGAATTTATACCATCGCAGGAAGGCCGGTGTCACCCCCCAAAACAAAACTATGCACGCGCACCCGTTCATTACAAATCCTTCGTTTTCAGAAATCCCCTGCAGGAGCGCAGTGCACACGCGCGCGTCGACGCGCGCATGCCAACGTCATCCGAAAACAATTGGTGTCGCACGGGTTTCAAAATCGAGCGCCCCGAAAATATGGAAAAAAACGCCTGGTTTCGCAACCGGGATATTCTAACAAAGCTTTCGCCCGCGCTCTAACGAATTCTTCAGAAAACCATGATGGGCCTACCGCGCGCATATCGAAATCGTTCGACGCCCCTGCGCGCGCGCTGTCGCAAGAACCACCCTGCAACAAACGTGGCGAAAACACCGTGGGTTTCGTCAGGGTTTCAAAATCGAGTGTCTCGAAAACGTACGGAGACACATGACTGCGCAACGCCAGTTCTCAGGAAAACACATGCGCATGCGCTTGTGAAAATTTTCTTATTTAAAGAAGCCATAATTCAACAAATTTACTCAACTCGTCCAACCGGGCCTCTCGTGCCGCATGTCGAAATCATTCGGCCGCCCACGGCGCGGGTGCTGGGAAACCACGATCCGTGTCAAATAAAACCGTGCGGGCCACTCTCGCGCGCCAGCCGCGCGCATCCGAATTCTTTCCAAAACCTTCATCACCGACGCGAGGACGCCGTCATCGTCGCCGGCGTGATCAGCATCAGCGCCGTCACTGGCCTTGCCGCCGTCGTCGTCATCATCGCTACTATCGTCCTCGTGTCGTGTCTACCGTTGTCGACGTTGCCATGATACCGCGCCTGCCCAAGTCGCCGACTCGCGCTGACGTGCCCGCTGGGAAGTACCCAGAGGTCAGCGCCATCGCGGCCGCGTCGGCCGCGTCGAACTAGCTGGCCGCTGCGCGCGAAAGCATGCGCGGACTGGCGCGGTCGCAGAGATGCACCAGCCAACACCGATCACCCATCGCAATCGCCGCCGCAAGGGCCAATGCAAACCAAGTTGCAGGTGGGTGGGTGGGATGACTGCGCGAGCAGTGAATCTGACACGTCACTGCAAACAGAAATAACACCACAGATATGGCACCATATAGTTTGCCCCGCCTAGAACACACAACAAATATTTCTAGAAACCCATTGTTCGGGGTCTACTCTGTCAAATCTATGTTCTACGGAACGAGTGGGTCGAACGCCAAGTCGAGAATCAGCCGGGAAATGTAATCTACCGTTGGCCCTCCTTGCCTGCTCTTGTCTCCAATTGTCGCTCGTTGCCTTCCATTCTCTCTCGTTGCCTCCCGTGGCCTCCCGTGGCCTCCCGTGGCATCGCCGCCCCTATACCTCGATCCCTGTCCCTATCCCTTTTTTATATCCCTATCCTGAGCCATATGTGCCTATCCACATCCCGATCCCTATATCCCTATCCCAAAACCCTACCCCTATATCCCGAGACCCTAGCCCTACGCCCCGATCCCTAGCCCTATTCACATCCTGATACCCCATCATGTTCCCCCATTGGCAGTTCGTGAGTCTGTTCAGGGCCTTCTGCTGCAATCGTGTCACTTCCCGACGAGCGGACGTCTGGGATGAGGGCTCTACAGTAAAACAACTGATAGTAAGGTTGCGCGATAAGGATGAAGGCCCCTTGGAAGCCCACGTCAAAGCTTGTCGGACGGGGCTGGCCATCGACAGTGGATCAGGATGGAGCGAAGAGGCAAGGATGCAAAGTCACCCTTGAGAAGGTTACACGTCGTTCATTTCTAATCATGCTCATTTCTAAGTGTGCTCTTTCTAGTTGTTCCTGGCCCCCAGGCCCAGGATCGAACAATTAGAAACGAAAGGATCTTGGCCTCCAAAAAAAAATCAAAGAACTCTCGGATACTTAAAAATGAACTCGACTCCGACTGTACGGAGCAGCGGCAGCAGCCACCGAGCATGCTCGCGCGTGGAGGTGCGAGCAGCGGCGACCGCAGCCACGCAGCCTCGACGTCCTCGCCTCCGGGGCCTCGCTGGTCCCTTGGCTCAGGTCGGGCCTGTCTCCCGACAGGGGGATCTTTACTCAGAACATGCCAACACAAATCTCAACAATAGTAAAAGCATCGTCCTTGGAGAGTTTTTTACTATTTTCGATGATTCCCCCTGTAGAGCGACACGCTCGACTTAAACTTGCTCTCGACGGCCATGCCCTTCTTGCCATGCTGTCGTTACCAGTGCTGCCCCCGCCTCCTTCGGACAGTCCAAATCCAATGTCGGGTTATCCAGTTCAGCCGCGCGTGGTTGTAGCTCTCCACTGAACTACGCTGTGATCCTCCTCTTCCTCGTCCCTGGTCGCCTTCCTTCCATCATGAAACAGTTTACCGACGATCGTCAACTTCTTTGCCGAATGATCCCCCAACCATCCAAATCATACATTGTAAGTGTGCCGAGCCTATATCAAGTAAGCCTCAAAGAACCAAAAATCTGGTTGCACGCGCACAATGATGCTGTCAACTCCACGACTCCATGGAACCAACTCTGCGAATCTCGTGCTCCGACTTGCCTGTTGCGTCATGTTCAGCTTCCGGCTACGCATGCGTTCCTGGAGGCGCTCCGACGAATTTCAAAAGCACAAGGTCACTTTTCCGCAGCATGTCTGTGTCATACGGTCCCACAGACCATCCCTTGTTTGGGGAGCCGCAGCACGAAAGGACCCCCTTTGTCCCGACTGCACGCGCAGCCCCCGAGATGCGCCCATAAGGGGGACAAGAAACGGCATGATCACATCACAAACCTTTTGGCACTTGGATCGGCGCTGGGCTCCCCCGGGCGCGCGGAGCGCGCCAGGGGCGGCGCCAGGGGCGGCGCCGTCAAGGGGGCCCAACGACGATTATCCGCGCGGGGCTCAGAAAGCTCATGCTTATGCAGCTGTTCCTGATGCCAGCCCTGCTCCCTCGCCGCACCCTCATCCTCCGTAGAGGCCTCCTGAACAGGGCCCGAGTAGATGGGGTCGGAGGATCACGCCGCACCCCCCAATACATTGGCGACGTCGGCGATGCATCGGCGCCGTCGGCGTGGAGAAGATCGGGCTCCGCATCGAGCCGCATCGGCGATGCGGCGCGATCCTCCGCTCCCGTCTTAAAACAGGGCCAAGATCGGGACAAATCGCTCCAGAGCGTTCCGGGGCGCTCTCAGAGCGTTCCGGGACGCTCTGGAGCGGCCGCGGCGCCCACTACATCCTCCAAACCCGCCGCTTCTCAGAGATTTCGAGTTATCCCGATCCGATTTTGTCCCGATCTTCGCGTCGTTTGAACCTGTCGGGGGGACGTAAGACCCGGGTACGGGGGACTCGGAAATCCCCGACGAGATCGTCAAAAAAATGACGAGGCCGAGCCTGCATTTTGACGAGGCCTCCCGCTGCAGACATCCCACGAAACTCCTCCTCGTCAAAATCCGAGTCGCGGTCGTCAAAAAACGATGGCGAACCCGAGTCCCGGCAAACCCGGGTCTTACGCTCCCCCGATTTTAACCTTGGAGGCCTAGGCACCCGCATCCTCCCCGCGGGAGCGCGGCGGGCGCGTGCACCGGCCTTCGAATACCCGAGGGGGTCTCGGCTCTCCGCCGGGGCCACGCTGAAGCACCTCGCCGAGGGCGGCCGCGGATTTCGGGAGAGGACTGAACATACTGGGAAATATGCCAACCATGCTCAAGCATAGTCAACACATCGCATGATTTAATCGATTGCTGAAGATCATTTTCCCAGATCTTCCAAATCTTGCTTTTGTTTTAAATCTCATTATGTTTGAATATCATTTTGAATCTGCTTATTTTCTGAAACTTATTATTTTTCGAATCTTGAATTTGATCAAGAAATCTCGAATAACCAAAACATTATTCCAACAATGCTCAAACGTACTCTTGGAATATTTTCGAATCTTACAGAGGAAAGAGAACTATGCACATGCACCGATCCTGGCCAGGCCCCTCCTGAGCCCAGGATCGGTGCACACGCCCTCCTGCCCTGGCCAGGAGGGCATGTGCACCGATCCTGGGTCAAGGATGGGCCTTGCCAGGATCGGTGCATGTGCATAGTTCTCTTCGCCCGATCTTTCGGGGATGGACAGGCCTCCCTTTAGTAAAACGTGGTTTATTGAAAACGACCTGAGGCCCAGACCTGGCGGGCGCAAACCTGGAAAATAACGGCCGCGGCGCCCTCTCGAGAACCGAAAACGGACAATTCACTAATCGACGTGTCACTATTGGGGGTTCTGTCCGCCCCCGAATCTTCCCCCTGCTTAGAGGGACGGGCTCCGACTTAACCCCAGCAAGGGCATCCCCGGCAGACGCGGGAGAGCGGTCCGCGCTCCGGTGGCCCGACCGCCCCCGCGTCGGGGGCAGATCCCTCCCCCCGCCCCTCGGGGATGTGATCTGCAGCACCTCCGCCTCCTCCGCCTCCTCCTCCTCCTCCTCCTCCTCTCCTCCTCCTCCTCCTCCTCCTCCTCCTCCTCCTCCCCCTCCTCCTCCTCCTCCTCCTCCTCCTCCTCCTCCTCTTCCTCCTCCCCCTCCGCCAGAAGGCACGCCTTTTCCTGCACTGCCCTTGCTCTCCTGTGCCGTGGCATGGACGTGCGCCTCCAGCCGCCGGCGCTTCCTCAGCCGATGTGTCGTGCAGACACAGCGCTGTTGATGGATTGATTGACTGATTGATGAGGGCCCTCGCCTGGCCCTGGGACTGTCGCAACAAGCCTCAGGGCGAAACGCCAGTGCCGGGGAGTGGGTCGAAAGCTCCGGGGGTCCGAGCTGCGAGAAAAACATGACGTCGGGGTCTGGGCCCCGCTTGCGATCGCGCGTTCCCTTCTGAGCCCGTTCGGCGTCCGAGCCCACTCAGCTGCCGAAGGGGCTGAAGATCGAGCCCGTTCGGCGGCCGAACGGGCTCAGTTTGTTCAACACTTCTGGGACTGAGCCCACTCGGCTGCCACTCGGCGGCCGAACGGGCAAAGACGCCGAACAAGTTCAGAAGGGACCCGTGGGGTTTGACTTGCATCAGCTAGGCACGAGCCGCTCCTCCAACCCGTCGCCGCCATTCTTGAACACTCTCTTCCCGAAGCTCCTCCTCTCCCGCATCGTCTCCTCATGTACCTGTTCCCATCCCCATTCCCCACCCTCCTCGACACACACACATATGACCTCAGATCGTGAGTTACATCTCTAGGTCATAATGCTCTCAGGTACACGGTTGGACATATGCTCAACTTTTTGTCTAGTGATATCCTTTGTTTGAGCGCTAGGAGAGCCAAGTCGTCAGTGGGCTCCATATTTAGTATTGAATCGCTACATGCTTAGAAGATCACTAGTTGGAACGTTCCTTTGAACATGGCGTCGATAGCTCGATGATTAGCTCGGTAGCGCGATCGTTCATTACAGAAGATCCGGCCAACTATCACCACGCCATCGCACACCGAAATCTGCACCCGTCTTCCAGAGCCTCATCAGAGGCCTTCGGCGGCCCCTACGGGTGGTAAGTGAAGCCATGTGCAAGAACCGACCGTTGGAACAACCCCTAAGCACAACAATGACACATCGGTAACAGCCACCTGCAGAAGCGGCCACACGACTCAGCCTACGTGCCCACACGAACGCATTGGGGTGGAGAGCAACCTAATCCCACCAACCTTCTAGGGATAAACAGTTCAGCACGCCTTCGAAACCGGCCACAACATCCCGCGGAGGGTGGCGCCCCTCCTCCTGTCCCCTCCCAGAGGTTCTGTCCTGCACCCCCCCCCTACCCAAGTCGCGAAGTCTGCCCATTGTTTCGTATTGCGCATCCTGGCCCCATGTTCGCCTTCTCACGGGTTTGCCTCCCGATGGGCCTTCGCTACCTCATGTCAAAGAATGATGCCGCCTAAGGGGGCAATGCGAGGCCCAAGAAAGAGAAGGCCCAGAAGTGGGCTCCCAAGAACAGCCCAAGGGACCCCAAGAAGGTTCATATCCATCTCAGAAGCCCTCGGATTGCCTCGAGACTATGATGTCGGGCCCCCTGGGTATCGGGCAACGCATGTCCGTGTCAGTGTCCCTTCTATGTTGGTCGATTGTCGTCGATTTGCACTAGCAGGTTCCAAAGAGGGCCCTACATATCCCCATGCTGTACCCGCACTCAGCCTTAGGAACAAAAAACTTGAAGAGAACCCAGTCGAGCCATTTGAACGGCGGATGCAAGATGCTAACATCACGCAGGACAGAAATACGCAGCAGAAGGCTAAATACAACTAGACGATGCCCCGACAAGCGCGGGCGGCTGAGGAGATGCGTAACGCTATCCAGACATAGGATGAGTCTGCCTACGACAAGCCTAGCTCAGCCCAGGCACGACAAGCTTAGCCAAGCTGGGCTAAACTAGATCCAATTCGGTGCTTTCTATCGCGGCTCACCCGGATTGCCCTCATCGTCCTCCCCCTCCACTTGCGTCTCCCCCGCCACGGCACCAGACCTGGCTCCCACATCACCAGATCCCTCAAGTGAACAAGCTCTCATATCACCAGATACCTCAGACTTCTAGCGCCAGTGCGAAGACGTGCGAGGCTGGACGAAGTTGAGCAAAGCTGGCCCAGGAATGAACGGGTACCCGCAAGTGCGCGCTGAGCTGAACTACGTTGAGTTACTGCGGATTTGACGGTGGCCCTGGCTGGGCACAGCTTGAATCGGCCGTGGCGCATGGAAGCTAAACAGTACGAGATCTGGCGTCGCGAGAAGCAAAACACTTCCAGAGGCCTGCGTGTGTGTAGCCGTTTGCTAGGTGCAACTGGCGTCCTCCCGCACGTCTGGCTTCACGACTTTGAGCAGGGACCGACCGTCCCGGCATTCCTATAGTCCTACCACGAAATGTTCTCAGAACCCCAAGATGCTCTAAGACCAGAAACAATGTTCTTAGAACATAAACCCGATGTGCCAAAACAAAATAGACACCGCCAGACATGTTCTAAGAACATTTCGTGGAAACCACAAACGGTTCTAAGAACACTGTTTGGTAGGGCTACAGGCACGCCAAGACACTTCGTCACTGCTTGACGACTGCTGCTCCACATCCCTCGGGACGATAACTCGCCTCCGTCTTATTTCCAGACGGGCTGGTGGGCGCACACGAAGCGTGAATCGCTATGCAAGCTCCGGCGGCAGAGGTGCATCCTGTGTTCCCGAGTCGCACCCAAAAGCTCGAACCGTCTATGGATCTCAGGAGCCCCTGTGAGTAACATCTGTGAAGGGGCCCTGGGGCACACAAATAAATTCACACAAATAAAACTATTCACCATATTTTCCCGTATTTTCTGGGTTTCTGTCGTCCCCCCCCACTGCCCATATTTTCCCATATTTTCCTGGGAGTCGACGATTAATTGTGTCTGTGTGTTTCTTCCCTCCTGAATCTGCTGGGCTTCAACATTTCTCCTCCATGTGCCCCTCCCCTCCTCCTCTGCCCGCTCTCTGGAGGAGGGGGAAGGGAAGAAAGGAGGAGCGGATTGAGTGGCTCCCCCGCCAGCACTACGGGCAGGGGCTTCCCAGAGCAAAGCACCGCCCAGTCGACTTGCTGGGGCCAGCAACCTGCAACGGCCCTGCAGGCTACGGCCAAGAATATTTGCTCCGAGCGTCGCGGCGGCGGCCCCAGCGACAAGCTATACCCTGAAAAAGTGGATATATAGTGTCCCGCGCCGCCCCGCGATGGGGAGGCTGGGAAACAGCTCGAGACATTAGGAGGCAACTACTGGGAAGTTTCGTCGGAAGGATTAAGGAGGATTAAGCCCTATTGGGGGGCTGTTACGCCAGAGTGGGCGCCTCGGATCGAATGAGATTGAGCCGGGTTAAGCGGGATTAAGCGGGATTAAACGGGATTCAGCGGGATTCGGCGAGATGAAGCCGGATTAGGCGGGATTTCGGACCAGGGCTAAATCAGACTTGGACCTCCCAGGAGTTGCATCCTGAGAGACACTGCCATTCGGGGACCGAGAACTGGGCAGCGAGTCGCAGCGAAGCGTGGTGGGCTCAGTGGGCCCCGGACACGGCAGGGCCGTTTTTTCACAATTTCCGAACAAATGTCCCTTGAAAATGGAAGCGGAGAAAAAACGGCGACCGGAAACGGCAACAAAAACGGCTCCAGGATTGGAACCGGAGCGGGAACCGGTAAAAGATCGGCGACGGAACCAGAAAAACAAGGCGTCGGAACCTGCAAAAAAAACGGCAAAACGTAACCGGTAAAAAAAACGGCCCTGTCGTTGCCAGGGCCCACTGAGGCGGAGCGACACGCCCGGCCAAAGGGAAGGACCGCACCAGCCTGCGCCCTCGACCCGCCGCCCCAACAACCGGGCGCCGAGGAGGGATCCGGGCCTGGTGCCTGCAGCAGGGTCATCGTGCTACCACTGGGGAGCGCCAAGCTGGATGGGGCCCACAACACACACGCAGATAAGTTCACACCCAGAACACGATTCCCAACATGTTCCCATATTTCCTGCTCTTTCGTCTCCCCCCCCCCACTTCCCATATCTTCCCATGTGTCCCCGGGAATCGACGGTTACTTTTGTCTGTGTTGTTGTTCCCCCTCCTGACAAGTAAGGCGTTATGTTGTTCCCATCGTTCTTAAGGAACACACCCCAGAAATAATTTCGAGCACCCGGAAAAGTGTCGAAAGAGTATCGGAAGAGTGTCGAAACAGTGTCGGGCGAGTGTCTCTCAGGGCCCGACACGTGAAAACCCTCGCGTTTTGGGGTACTTTTCTGGGCACTCTAAATTCTTTCTGGTGACCAAGGCTAAAGTAGGCAGGATCATCATAAAAGTATGAAGGGGCCCTGGGACACACAAAGGAAAAAAACACACACAAAGAACAGGATCCCCCACAGTTTCCCCATACTTTCTTGGTCTTTGTCTTCCCCCAGTTCCCATCTGTTTCCATATGTTCGGGGGAATCGACGACTACTTGTGTCTGTGTGTTTGTGTGGTCCCCCCCCACTTCCCATGTTCCCCCATGCTTCCTGTGGACAAGCGACGACTGCTCGTGCCTGTGTGTGTGTTGTGCTCCTCCTCCCGGCAGGTCCGGAGTGCCCGGCGGTGCCCGGCCACGGCCACGGCCACGGCCACGAGCCCGGGGGCCCCGACCCGGCCCGATGGCGCGGAGCCGCCGGCCCGAGCCCCCTCCCGAGCCCAGACCAGGAGAGCCCAGAATCGCATCGACGGAGCGGCGATCGACGGGAATCGGATCGGCAGAGATCAGCGGCCGGGTCGGGAGAAGTCGGAGCGGCGGAAATCGGCAGGCTGATAATGATAGGTCCCCATCGGGGCACCGGAATCCAGATCGGAAGCCGAAGTCGAATCGAATCGGAATCGGAGGCCATCGAGATCAAATCGAATCTAATCGGAGGAATCGAAATGAGCCCTGCCAGACGAGGTCCGCATCTCTCCGGGCCTCTGCCAAACTCACGTCGGGCCTGTCCCCAATACAGGAGGATTCTCGACGAAAAATCAAAAATACCCCACAAACAAATACACTAAAAATGCCCAACAGTGGTAACAAAAATAGTCCCCAGACTATTTTTGTCAATTTCTGAATATTCCGAAAATGCCCAACAATGGTAGAAAAATAGTCCCCAGACTATTGTTGACTATTTTTGAACATTCCGGAGATAGGGACCCAGGACACACAGACAGGGTAACCGAGGGCCTAGAGCAAAAAATTGCAGTGCCGCAGCCGAAGATGTGCAACGCAGCCAGCATGCGGAAGGTGCTGCATCGAACGCGAACGCAACAACAATAACTGCTCTGCAACACAAGGGCCATTTGATGCCTCGAACCAGCCGCTTCCTGTTACCCCGTCTGCTGTTACCCCGTCTCTGGCTCCCTGAAAACTTACACGTCGTTCATTTCTAATCGTGCTCATTTCAAAATTGTGGGCGTTTCTAGTTGTTCCTGGCCCCCTGGTGGCCAGGAAGAGGCTCAGGATATAATAGTTAGAAAGTACAGGATCTCAGCCCCAACAAAAATCAAAGAACTTTCGGAGACTTAGAAACTAACCATGTGTATATCTGGGTCTCTACTAACTGTCAACATCGGCCGCTCCCACCAGTAACGGGCCGCACCGACGTCGGCACAATCAGCAAACACGTACGCACGCACTCGAAGATGTTGTGTTTGTGTTTTTGTGTGTTCGGTCATCCTCCTGTCTTTGCGTGGTCGCAACGGCATATTCTCGCATGCGCACGTGCGTTCTAGCGCTTTTTTTTTCCGGCACGCGACTGCCACTATCCGATCCATGTATCTGTTACGCCACGTGGACAATCGCCTAAGCGTGACCCGCTTTAGCGCTTCGCGATTGTTGTCGTCACCTCGCCGCTGGAGGGAACAAGTGTGTGTGTGCCCCCCCTTTCCCATCTCCTATCATCTCGCGACTGCCACCTCGCATGCTGCGTGAGATGGTTCGCTTGACGTGACCTACGCTGCGCCGCCGCGCGAATGGCCGCGACACGACAGAAGGTGTGCGTGTGTGTGTGCTTCGCCGCCTCGACGCTGCGAGCGAGGCCGCGACCGCCGTGTGTGTGTCTGTGTGTGTGGCTTGGGGCATCGAGCCAGGCTCGCCGAGGCTCTCAACAAACTGGCAGTGAGCTCCGACGACCAGCTCGGGGGACAGAGTCTCTGAATTCCGGGAGCGGCCAAGAGGGGGGTGTCCAAGAGGGGGGGGTGCAAATCATGACCGGCGGCATGTGCGCGGCCCAGCGGGGGGGCCAGGGACGTAATGAAATAAGAAGGGGCGCCACGAAATCTGGGGAAATATCATGGCCCCCGCCATAATATCCACCCCCCCTAGTCATCACCCCCCTCTTTTCCGCCCCCGAGAATTGGCCAGCCTGGCATACCAGCAGCACTTCGCTGGGGTTGCGGCCCTCGCGCCAGGGCCGGGACGCGCACAGCGACGCTAGCGGTGCGGGCGCGCCCGCTCCGAGCTCGGCTTCGCGCTCGCGGCTGCCTCGCTCACGCCCCAGAGGCTTGTGATGAAGAACGCGGCGGCGTCAACGTTCGGCCCCTGGCTCCTTCAACGGCTTGGCTCGGCTGTGCCTGCTCGCACTTCGTCTCCCCAACCCACGCTCCCAAACGTGGCGGCTGACCCGCTCTCCCACCACGACCGCAATTCTGACAACGACAGGGCCTGGAACGATGGGACTGCAACCGCCTGAGTGCAGTCAGTCGAGGGATGATTTCATCTGTGGGAAAGCGGCGGATCACAAGGCTACGACGAGAGTTTCGGAAACCCTGGATCCAAAAAGCATGTAATCTCTTTGGGGCGCATCTTTTACTTCCGCCGGCTTCCGACGGCCTTTTGCCAGACGTCCTCGGTTTATCTCCGCCGACCTCCGCCGACCTTCCGCCACCCTCCGCCGAGGAAGGGATGCCATAGGGGGCCACACGCGAACCCTACCCCTACCCCCCACAACTTCTGAGGGGTGGGGTGGGGTTCACTTCGCTCGGGAGCTCCCGAGCGAATGTGAACCCCACCCTCCCCCTCAGAAATCAGGGGGGGTAGGGGTAGGGTTCGCGTGTGGCCCCCTATGCCAACTCCTTCGAGCCTCGTCCTCGTCGTCGTCGTCGTCGTCAGATCCCACCGCGCCTCGACAGCGCCGCCGCGTAGCACTGCGCTGGCCGCTTCAGCGGCGCGCCGGCGGGCAGGCGCAGGGAGGCGGAGCGGGCGACGTAGAGCATGATCCTGCCGGCGGGAGAACTTAGAGGAGACGCACAGAGACATACTAATACTATATGCCCGCCTCGGAGGCGCGCGTCCGACCCGAACAGATCGTATAGCCATCTTGTAGAGCATCGTTTCTCGAGCGGCGTGGCCAGAAAGCGCCCGCCACGACGCAGATACTGTAAGACTTCTCGGTGCGCGCGTCGCCCCTGCGGGGGGGCGACGAACACATAGTATAAGTACACCCTGCGAAATGCTTTAGAAATCATGGGTTAAGAAATTCATAGTCTCAGAATGTGAATAAAAACCCAGCATGTCTATTCAAATCTTAGGATTTACATTGAAACATTAAGAATAATCGAGACTCTGGCCGAAAACTTACGTTTTCTTAAGCATCGCCCAGGGTGTAGTATAAGTACGTTAGTGGGACGCCGATCAGGAGGAGCCGTGCGGCAGGTTCGCGAGCGGTACAGCCCAGACGCTGAGATAAGGAACAATTCTCGGGTTCGGAGGGGGCTCGACGCTCCTCGGGCTCCTCCGGTGCTGCTCCTCTTGCCCTCCTGGGGGGGGGCAGGGAGGCGCTCACAGGGCCCAGGAGGGGCTTCGTTCCTTATCTAGTGCTCCTTCTTTCAGCGGCCCGACTGCCCGGGCCCTTGCCGTAGCAGATCTTGGGGCACCTGCTGCGTCGATCCGAAGCCTCGTCGGGTGCTCTACGGTACCGGTGCGTGTCCATGGGGCCACCGAGGAGTGGGAAGCTTCGGTGGGGCAGCTGGTGGCAAGAAGACCCTTTCTTAGCGTATGACTCGCCGTGCTCCTGTGGGAGCAGGAGCAACGGGAAGCGGACATCCCAGCGACCACACAACGATGTGGACACTGCGCGGACATTTTTGAAACTGTCCCCCAGGGCGCGCATAACAAAGCGTGCGAAACTGGCACGAGATAGGGTGGGCAGCGCGGTTGCCAACATCTGCCTGGGAGGAGGAATGAAGAGAAGAACTTCACATGACTCGCCGTGATGGGTGAAAGGGGACGGACACAATAGCGATCTGAGGATCAATGACCACTCGGTAGTTCGTGGCCGCGGCCTCCTGGGCCGTCGCACCTCTCGCCTCAAACATTGGACCTCAAACGTCGGCTCGCGCCACGTGGCCTGGATGCAGAATGCGATTTCAGATCCGGCTCATGGAATTCCGATCACCTTGACAACCGGTTGTGGACGAATGCTGCCGATCTTACTCAAACTCTGAGGAGTCCTGATTCGACCAACTATCGTTAGGTCGGGCATGGAGGATGTTGGAAGAAATTTGAGCTAGTCAAAAATATGCCATAATAATGAAATAAAGCAACATGTTATATGAGAGCAGCCCCAATCATACTACGTTTTGGGGTTATGGGGCTATAGGACTATACGGCTCTAGGGCTATGTGCTATAGGGCTACAGGGCTACAGGGCTATAGGGCTCTGGGGCTCTAGGGCTCTGGGGCTCTGGGGCTATAGGGCTAGGGCTATGGGCGTTATGGCTATAGGGCTATAGCGCTATAGGGCTGTAGGGATATAGGGCTATAGGGCTATGTGGCTACAGGGCTCTGGGGCTCTAGGGCTATAGGGCTATATAAGGCTATGGGGCTATATGGCTATGGGGTTATGGGCTATGGGGCGGTGAGGCTATGGGGCTATGAAACTATAGGGCTATAGGGCTATAAAGCTGTAAGGCACCCGGGCACCTGGGCAACCGGGCACCCGGCCGCGGAAATCGGCGGCGCACCTCACCCGGGCACCAGGGCACCCGGGCGTGCCGCCGAAGTCGGCGGCGCACCTAACCCAACCATATGAATCAGCTGGGACCCCCAAAGAGGCAAGCTCTGATTGCGGAAAATCGCACCCATGTCATTTTTGTGAATACTCCTCCTGTCTAGGGACATGCCAGACTTAAGCTAGCGCTCCCGGCTTGGGGCGTTTAGCACGCGGGGCTCAAGAGGACGATCACAGGTGGCTCGTGGCCCGCAGACTCGGGGAGGGCCTCAAAACTCGCAGGAAGAGGCACGAGCGGGCAGAATCCGCGAGCGCTGCTCTGAGACACCCGAGACGAAGGAACGGTTCGTCTGGCAACTTGAGGGGCCATGAAGAGCAACGACCCGTACGGCGCTGTCCGTGTGTGCGTGAGACTTTCGTCGCTGCGTCGCCTCGGAGCCCACGACTCAGTGCAGGCTCGGTATGCCGAGAATGCCTGGCGAAAGTGGCAACTTGTGAGCGATAATGCTTAAGCCAGAATAACATGACATTTAGCCGGACTAGGCCGAGTTTAGCCTGGGACTAAGCCTGATTGAGCGCGATCGAACTGGATTGCGCGTATAAAACTGGATCAAGCGGGATGAAGCGGGATTCGGCTAATTTTCGAACGGCATGCCAGCGCCGATTCAGAAATGAACATCCCAAGCATTGCATCCTAGGCCGTCCATGCCCCGACTTCAGAAACACATGCGGCGTGCCAGCAGGGTATCCACAATCGACTCATCCCGAGTGCATGTGAGATGGTCAAGACAGAGCAGTGGATTAGAGGCTTCCTGCATGGGGTCCGAGTAACCAATGCAGGGGTCCGAGTAACCAATGCGTCGCAGATGCATCGGCGTTGCATCGGCGACCTCGGCGATGCACCGGTGACGTCGGCGTGGGTATACACGGGCTCCACATCGAGCCGCATCGTCGATGCATCGGCGATGCGGCGCAATCCTCCGACCCCATCCACTCGGACCCCACCCAGGGGGGCTTAGATGGACGCAGTACGAGCACGACTCGTGAGGATGAGCAGCGGTCGGATCATGCCCATGACCGGCCCCGCCCCCCCCGACCCCCGACCCCGGCCGCATAGATCCACATCCACCGCCTGCTGAGGTCCCCGAAGTGTGGTCCCCAAGGCGGTGGCTGGGGGGGGACCCAACACATCGATACCGCTACTCCGCGGACCCGTCCCGGGGTGCGTTCTGACCAGAAGTTCTCGGCGAATCCAGCCGTGGCGACGTGGGTCCACCAGGAGGCCCACAACGGCGAACATGGAGTGCATGGTAGCGGTATCGGTACTTCTTCCTCCCCTGAGTGATGGAGAAGTCCCCTCCTCGGAAGGGAGAGGTGGATGAGCAAAATGAGAAGGAAGAACGACGTGTGGCCGATTTGGAAGCCCTGAGCCAAACATTCTCGCTATCTCTTGGGAGGCGACTTTTCACTTCCGCCGCCTTCAGCCAGCCTTCCGCCAACTTCCTCCAGCGAAGCCGGCCTCGTTTTACTCCCGCCAGCCTCCGCTGAAGAAGAGATGCCAATTTCTTCGACCCTCGAAGTCGAAAGCCTTCCTGGAATGCCAAACATGTTGGACGCGCGAAATGGGTACGGAAACAAAGAGCACGATGCCCAACAACAAATGGTGTCACAAACCGACAGCGGCCCCTGTTGGGCAGGCGGCCGACTATCTCAAATGAGCAGCCAGCGGCGGCACCGACAGCGAGTCATGTCCTAAACGAACAAGAACTGCTGTCGGTGTTAGTCCCTGCTTTCCCGTAACAATTCAGTGCGTGCCGAGCCCTCAGATCCGACATTGCAAAAAGACATGCGACATAGCAAAAACATCGCGCCAAGAACCCTCGACCCCACATGCCCGCGTCAGGCTTCGAGCCAGATCGACCTGCAAGGGTCCCAGGACCCGAAACTGGGCGAACACGCCCGCCCTGAAAAAAAGGTGCAACGCCAGGATCTCCAGACCCCAGACGTCACGATGTCTTCACAACGTCGACCTCCCAAGGTCTCGACCCGTTCCCCAAGACCGGCGGGCTTTTCACCCGGAGTCGACCTTCCATGGCCCTGGAGGCCTGCAGGGGCCCCCGGAGGCCGAACACTGTGAACAACCTCCCGCCGCGACTTTTTCAGCGCGACGGACGGGGCCTGGGTCTGAGGGATAAAGGAGAGACGACGCGCGGAGAGGAGCCGCCCGGCGTCCTCGGAGGCGCGCCGTCGGAGAAGCAGGCCCCTCCCCGGGCCGAAACAGCTGTCAGGGGCGGCGCGGCGGCGCACGCGGCGGGCCGCGGCAGGAAGGGGGGGCGCAGGCCGTCCTGGGCCGCCTGGGGGCCTTCTCGGGCTGCCTGGAGCCCGAATGGAAAAGAGCCAAGGACTTTGTGGGCCCTGGAAACGGCAAGGCTGGTTTTTCACCGTTTCCAGAAAATGTCCCTTGAAAATGGAAACGGCAAAAAAAAGACGACCGGAAACGGCAAAAAAACAGCTCCAGGGTTGGAACCGGAGCCGGAACCAGTCAAAAAACGGCGACGGAACCGATAAAAAAACGGCGTCGGAACCGGCATCAAAAACAGCAAAACGGAACCGGTAAAAAAACGGCCCTGTCGTTTCCAGGGCCCACTGAGCCCCAGGAAGACACTTTTTCTGATACGCGGGCACGCGAAGCGGGTCGAACGCCGTGCAAGCAGGGGCAGGCCGTGCCACCAACGAACGCAAACGCAGAGAAGCGAGAAACGCCATGCACAGAGCGGGACGGAGCTCAGCGCGGCCAAATGGCGCGGACGGCGCCAAGGAAAACATAACTGACCTGCCGTCGCGCGAATATCAGCGCGGACCGACCGTCCCGGCATTCCTATAGGCCTACCACGACATGTTTTTAGAGCCCACAAATGTTCTAAGAAAACCAGCGGTGTTCTTAGAACATAATTGCCCTGTGTGCTACAACAAGACAGTCTCAGCCAGAAGTGTTCTGAGAACATCTCGTGCAAACTTCAGGAGGTTCTTAGAACATTCTTTGGTAGGCCCTATATAGGCAAGCTGGGCCGCTTCGCCGCCGCTTGAGACACGCAAGTGCAGGACTTTCTGTCTTTCTACAAATTGTGAAGGCCTCATGGCTGGTGCGGCCGGCCCAGAAGCACGGCGACGCCGACCACGCCGACGACCACGACGACTGAAAGGGGCCCAGAGAGACACACACACACAACTTCCGGATCCCCTCTATTGAAGGGGACCTAGGACACACAAATAAATACACACAAATAACAAGATTCCCAATATTTCCCCATGTGTTCTGGGTTTTTGTCTTCCCCCCAAACTCCCATATCTTTCCGCATTTTCCTGGGAGTCGACGGTTACTTGTGTCTGTGTGTTTTTTCCCCTTCTGATCTATGCTGGCAGATTCCCTGCATGTTCCCACCGCTTCCAGGGACAGCGGCGTTGAGGTGTGCTAAGGATTGCAAAACAACAAGGATTGAAATCCTGGGTTTTGCAATCCTCTGGTTTTTTTTGTGCAATCCTCAGTTTTTTTTTGCAATCCTGGGTTTTTTTTGCAATCCTGGGTTTTTTTGCAATCCTTCGTTTTTTTGTTTTTTTGTAATCCATGTTGTTTGGGGGGTTTTGTTGCAGTCCATGGTTCCCTCCTGCGTATTCGGGGCTGATTTGGTCATCTTCGGGGCCCTTGGGCCTCGTGGGGTGCGGCGGGGGGGGAGCACGAGGGAGGCAGCGGCGAGGGGAGGGAGCGGGGGGGCGGGCGGTAGGAAAGAGGGTGGGCCAGGATGAGGAGGGAGCGGCGAGGGGAGGGAGGGAGCGGCGAGGGGAGCGGCGAGGCGAGGGGAGCGGCGAGGGGAGGGAGGGAGCGGCGAGGGGAGGGAGGGAGCGGCGAGGGGAGGCAGCGGCGAGAGGAGGGAGCGGGGGGCGGGCGGTCGGAAAGGGGGTGGGCCAGGCTGAGGAGGAGCAGGGCGCCGCGGCGACAGCATCTGGAGACAGGGGGGAGGGGAGGGCTCTCGGGACGAGGGAGGCGCGGGGACAAGGGGGGAGGCCGTGGGGCACCCCCGGAGCCCCGCCATGCCCCAACCCGTGCCGAGGCCCGGGGTCCTTGCCCCTCCCGCTCGGGAGCCGGCGGTGCTCACATGGTGAACGAGACAGGTCGCGGCGAGCTTCGGCCACGACCAGGTCCTTCGGCCTGGGTCTGAGGAGCGGCCCGGGAAACGGAGCCCCTCCCGAGCCCAAAGGGGCCATGCGCTGGAGGCCTGCGGTGAGGGCAAAGCTGCGCTGGGGCCTTCAGCACGGTGTCGCACTGGGCCCCGTCGTGGTGTTGGGGCGGCGGTCTCGAAAGAGAGCCGAAGACCAGGATGCGGAGTGAAGAGGAGGAAGAGGAGGAGGAGGCGGAGGAGGAGGAGGGAGGAGGAAAAACGATAATGAACTGAACATAAGGAACATCAAAGTGGATGAGGAGTAAGGGAACGAGGGGAATACTGAGCATCATGGTGAGAAGAACGACGATGAGGAGCGGGCGAAGGAGCCGGGGGGAGGCCGAACGGCGAAGAGGGGGTGAAACAGGCAGCAGAGTGAGTTCGCTGGCTCATCGAACACGAGGAATGTTCGGTAAATCGTGCAGTGTGGTTGATCTGTCGCCGCGCCGCTGGTTCTAAACGCGCCCAAGGGATGACGCCGACACCACCAAACCCACAGCAAGCCCTGCGCCCCGCGCCCAAGTAGACGACGCCAACACCATGGCAAACCCACGGCGAAGCCGCCGCGTCCCAGGCAGCGTTTGCCCTGGTGCCCGCGGCGCCCTCCACAAGGCGCAGGGCCGCTCGTTGGAGCAAGCGGCGCGGCGACATTTGTGCTTTGATGCGATCCGCGCGAGCCGAGTGGAGTCCCAGGGCGTCTGCGGGCGAGACTCTTGGGCGGAACTGGACCACCAATTGGCACGCGTGCCGTGGCTCCTGCACAATCAAGGAGGGGGATGAGATGAGGAGGAGGAGGAGGAGGAGGAGGAAGAGGAGGAGGAGAAGGAGGAGGAGGAGGTGGAGGATGAGGATGAGGAGGAGAAGGAAGAGGAGGATGATGAGGAGCAGGTAGTGGAGGAGGATGCGGAGGAGGATGTGGAGGAGAAGGCGGAGGAGGGGACCTCTTGGGTCGCGGTGTGCGGTCGGCCGCTGCGCCGGCGCACCGTGCGCTCAGTTGCGGGACCAAGCAACCCTGTGAGTCACAGGGTTGCTCCGGACATCTGGATGCGCAGTGCGCCGGCACGGGCCCCCAGACGAGGGAACGCGGGCCGACTGAAACACCGCCACCCGAAAGTGCTAGCTCCACGCCGCTCTGAGCAAGCGGGCGGCGCCTGAGCGTCACAGGGTTGCTCGGGACATCTGGGTGCGCAGTGCGCCGGCGCAGACCCCCCGACGAGGGAGCCGACCGTCCACCGCATCGAGAAAGTGCCTGCTCCGCGCCGCTCCGAGCGAGCGGGCGGCACCTGAGCGTCACAGGGTTGCGGGGCACATCTGAGTGCGCAGTGCGTCCGCACAGGCCCCCAGAGTACGATAACGCTCCAATGGGCGGCCAAGAGCGCCCAAGAGTCCGCCAAGAGCGCGGATCCAGGCGTGCCAGGCCTCAAAATGATTCCAACATCGCCCCTAGTCTGGCCGCGATGCTCCGCTATCGCCCAAGGGGTGCCTCATGGTCTCCCAGAGGCCGTCGGCTAGCCCCTTCCGGAGGAAAGTTAAATTCGGCACGTCCCACACACAGATCGGGCCCCATGGGCCCCGATGCCTTTGCAAGGAACACCAATGCGGCACAATCTCCACGCACGTCGTGCCGCACGAACCCTCTGAGGCATTCAGCTAGCCCGTCAAGACTGGTAACAGAGCTTCAAACTGGTACACCGACCACGAAATGCGTGACCCACTGGCGCAAACAATGTCTAAGTTTGCCCCCCAAGGAGGCCCAGGAGAGCCCCAGCAACGCCAGCGCAACAGCCCGCGTCCGTGCGGCGAGCCGGGCCCACACCGCGCCTCTTCCTCACCCGCCGCCTCAAGTCCGCTGTTCCCCCCTCCTGCTGTTGCCTCCTCCCCCTCATCCTCGCCCTCCTGCTCTTCCTCCTCTGGTCTCCCTCTGCGCTCCTCAATCACCTGCTCGTGGCCTCGTCGTTGTCCTCCTCGCCCACCTCGTTCGCCTCATTGCTCTCCCCGGAGACCCACAGACCCGGGCAGACGGCCCCAAGACCGATCTAAACGGCCCCCACGCTTCCCACTGAATGGCACGATGGCCTGAAGCCCTCAAGAGGCCAATTCCTTCTGGCGAGGCGGAGGCCGCGAGGCCAGTGGGCTGCCGCCGCCCATGCCGGCGCGGCGTCGGCGAAGAGCCTGCGTTCTTGCTCAGGCATCGGCGCCAGCAGGCAGGAACGAGGGCAGGAGACGGGAAGCGAGCGCCGAAGAAGCGGGCGTGGGGGGCGCAGGATGAGCACGGCGGCCCAGTGGGGAAGGGAACTCTTCGCGACAAGCTCCACGCAGCACCTCCTCCCGCGCACCCCCCACATTCGCATGGGACGCACGAGGGCATATTAGAACGACGTGTCTTCCTCAGAGGCGCGCGTCCGACCCGAACATACATAGTACAACCATCTTGTAGCAGATCGTTTCTCGAGCGATGTGGCCAGAACGCGCCCGCCACGGGGCTGATCCTGCAAAATTTCTCGGCGCAAGCGACGCCCCCGGTTGCAGGCGCTCGCGGCAGTCCCCGCTTCAGCGCGGCGGGCCGAGGCCCGAACGCCTCGTGAATTCGAACGCGTGCTCGAGATAACTATATACAGTCGGGGCGTTGACCAAAGGAAACCTCGATCAGAAACGAGGCCCCTGTTTTCCATATGTTCAGCTTCGAATCCCCATCGAAAACCAGAGGAAAACCTGAAGCAAGCTGCAAAACAATTCAGGAACACGGAGCCCTTCCCTAACGAACAGGGTCCCTTCTTCAGCGCCCCGACTGCACTGCAGAGGAAACACAAGCGGCATCCACATACCCCTTCGGAAGTCCCGCGCGGATGTCTTGAATTGGCGCCGGAGCCCCCTGGCGGCGCCTTCAGCGCCGCCCCCGGCGCGCTCCGCGCGCCAGTGGAAGGGGTGTCCAGTGCCGATCCAAGAAATCGGCCCTGACCTCTGAACATTTGTGCTTCTGCCGCTGGGCCCTCTCCGGCAGCCAAAGGCCACAGCGAGGATGGCCAGAAGATGGCACCAGCATTCTGGGCATCCGGCCGGTTCCTCCTGCGGGCCATCGGGCGCGGACGCCGCTGGGCCTTGCCACGCGCAGGAAGGATTTGATAAAATAGAGGCCCCCGCGAAGAGTGGACTCCATCAGGCGGGAGAGCCCAGAATCGAATCGACAAGTAGGAGGATCGAATCGGATCGGCGGAAATCGGCAGCCAGGTCTGGAGAAGTCGAATCGGCAGAAATCGTCAGGCTAATAAGGCCTCCATTGAGCAACCAGAACCCAAGTCGAAATCCGAATCCGAATCGAACCTGAATCGAAATCTTTCGAAATCGAATCGAGCCGAGTCGGATGAGTCGAGATGAGCCCTGTCAGGTGCAGCATCCTCTCTTGGGTCGGTCGCCCCAAGAGGCATCCGGCGCCAGCCTTGCATCAAAAGGGCAGTCAAGCTTGGCACGCGGTTCCTTGCCTCAGGTCTCGAGGCTGAATGATCGAGGGGTCTCGCATGGAGCCTCCAGCGGTGATGGCGAATGAGTGAAGGAACTACAACATCTGCGCCGAAGAAAGCATGGCGGTCACTCAATGCCAATTGTCTGCGAGACATCGATCACATTTCATGATGGCGGTGCCAGCGATTCCAGAAGATGCCACTTCGGCGATCACACAAGAAAGCGTAAGCAACATATGGACCGGGAGCATGGGGCCGCTGATTGACCTGTTCTGTGGAATCAATGCGTTTGTCGGCTGGCAGGACCGAGACCTTGAGCACAGCAGCACTCTCAGAAATTCTGGGCAGCGTCGTCATCAACGTTCGGGGACCCCCGATGTAGGAGTCAGGCCGCGGCTTGCAACATGCCGCCACACCGAGATTCGCACATCGTGAATTCACCCGCGCGGGCTCTCCCATACGCGCGGCAGGAAGACAAGCGGGGGGGGGGGCCTGGGCGTATAACGTATAATTACAACTTCTTGCCGGAGGAGGGGTCCACCAGGTGCAAGCCGGTCGGGTAGACCGAGTCGTACAGCACGCCTCGGCGCGTGCCGAAGCTGGGCCAACACCAGCTCTCTGCACTGCTACAGCAGCCTGGCCGCGCCCCTCCTGGGAACGGAACTGGTCCACAGTGTCGGTGAACTTCCCGGCCGCTGCACGAACAGTGAGGGCGGAGGAGGAGTGGGGAGGGGAGGACGGGGGACGAGGAGGCGGGCAAGGAGAAAGAAAAGACAGGAAGATATGCTGAAGGCAGGCGGAGCCTGGTGATGACGAGCAGGGGCGGGATCGGCCCGAAGGGAATCTGCATGGCTTGAGCTGGGACCGACAGTCCCGGCATTCCTATAGTCCTACCGCGAAATTATCTTAGCACCAAGAACGTTCTAATACCAAAAACAATGTTCTTAGAACATGAAAGCGACTTGTTAAAACAAGACACACACTCCGCCAGAACTCTTCGAGAACATATCGTGGGAACCACAAAAGGTTCTCAGAACACTGTTTGGTAGGGCTGTAGGCGAGCCAGGACGCTTCGCCACTGCCTGCCTGGCGGCGGCCGCCTCTGCCGTTCGTCTCTCTGCTCGGCGCGTCGCGGCGGCGGCCCCAGCGACGCGCCGGGCCCTGCGAGAGCGGACGGCGTGCCGCTCCGCTCCGCGGCGCGGGAGGCTCGGGCGCAACTCGGGAGGGCACGGCGCGCCGAAGCGCGGCGGGCCAGAGCGAGCGGCGCGGCGTGCTGAGCCGAAGTTCCGAGCCCCCAAAGGCCAGTGCAGCAGGAACAAGGACAGGCGACACCAACACCAACAGGGCGAGGAGGTGCGCGGAGCAGAGGGGCGGTCTCCCTGGTGGTGTGGTCCCCCCCTCTCGCTCGAGACATCCCCAGTCTCCCGCTCGGGGAGGCATTGTGGATCTCCTCGCTGGAGGTGGGCCCCCTGGTGTTGTTGGTATCGTTTCTCCTCCCTCCGAGTGCAAGACGTCCGCGCACCTCGACGCCACAGCGCAAATCCCTGAGCCGGCGGCGTGCTGCGAGTCTGTGAGCCGTGCGGCCTCCCGCTGCAGCTCACTCCAACGATGGCTGAGGAGCAAGTCGGCTGCCTCACTGCCCGACCTGCCCAGGCCGCGCGCGCGGGGGGACCGTCAGCCTGGCCCGCGCTCGCCTCCTGCCGCGGATGCCCAGGCAAGGATCTGCCGTGCCTTACATAGAGAAGGAACGGCATATGCATAAACTTCTGGCGCTGCGCGAGGATTTCTTGGACCTACGCTGAGACCCCCTCCCTGGCGCGTGGAGCGCGCCAGGGCCGGCACCTGAGTCGCCGCCAGGGGGTCCTAGCGCGGATCCAAGAATCCGCGCGGAACGCTACTAATTCATGTTTATGTGGTGTTTTGTTTTTTCTTCACACAAGGCAACACAGGGCGTGCACAACGCCGGGAACATCTCACCCATCCCTTTCGCAACCGACCACTCGACGAAAGAGGAGGAGGAGGAGGAAGAGGACCAGGAGGAGGAGGGAGGAGGAGGGAGTCGGAGAAGGCGGCGAAATGGAGAAGAAGTCTGCCTGAACTTCAGAACTGCATCGCCATGCTTCTCGCCTTGCCGAGGTGCGACGCATTTGGGAGGAGGGAACGGACCACTGCAGATTACCAGCGCGGCCGGGCGAATGTGAAACCACAGACTGAGCCTCACTGGGCACACGCCTCAACGGTCTGGACGGCCAGCGCGTGCCAAATAAGTGAAACACCATCCACTCAAAATGGTCCCTCATGGTCCGCCGTGGGACGCGTCCCGAGCAGGAGAAGGAGGAGCGGGAGGAGGAGGAGAAGCCCAAGAATAGAGAGAGGAGAGGGGAAGGCTGATACGAAGATGCATCACGTCTCAGCCTTGCTGAGGCGTGATGCATGGCACGCTCTGGCAGAGGACGAGGGGCAGTGCACGGCACTGCGCGCTCGTACTCAACTTCATGGCCTCGGCCAAGGCACAAAAGAGCGAATGCAGCCCCTCGTCCATGGACTCGTGGCGATGGGCGCGCGCTCGGGGAGGATGCATCACTGCGTTCAGGCAACATCCTAACGTCCAGGACGAACGAGAGGAAGGGTTGGGGCGGAACGGACGACTTGGGCAAGCCCTCGCCCGCACGCCGCTGTGGGTGGGCCGCGGGGAGGAGGGCCTGCGACGGGGGTTGGGGAGCCACTCGGCTGGCCCTGGGGCTGGAGGTGGCGGAGGGCGGAGGAGCGGAGGAGCAGAAATGAATGAACGAATGCAGAGGCGCTTGAGGACGTCCACGTCAGAGGCGGGCTGCGGCAGCGGCTGGCGCGGAGGAGGAATGAGTGAATGAATGACAAGGCGCTCTGGGACGCCCTCGTAGAGAGGCGGGCAGCAGCGGCGGCTGGCGAACCCTAGCCCAGTCAGGAGGAGGAGGGGGAGGATGGGGAGGAGGAAGAGGAGAAGGAGGGGGGAGGAGGGGGAGGCGGGGGAGGAGGGGGAGGAGGAGGAGGAGGAAGAGGAGGGGGAGGGGGAGGAGGGGGAGGAGGAAGAGGAGGAGAAGGATGAGGGCAGGGGGAGGGGGCGACGGAGAGGGAAGGGGCGGGGGAGACGGCGTCCAGCCTCCGTATGCGTCGGGAAGACGTAAAGTTCGGGTTCGTGGGACTCGTGTTGACCTGACGGGGCCATCATGAAAATGACGAGACCCAGTCTGAAATTGGACGCGAGCTCTCGCTATAATAACACCCCACGAAAACTGGACCGTCACAATCCAGGACGCGCTCAGAACAAAAAAAAACATAGGCAAACCCGAGCTCTGGCGCACTCGAGCCTCACGCTTCCCTGAACTCGGCCAGGCGGCCCCCGCGAGGCCCCGCGAAGCCCGAGCGGGGGCGCGTGCGCCGCGCCGGGGGGCGCACCGCAGGTGCCGCACACCCAGGCCTCGTCGGGGTCGCCGTCGCAGGCGAGGCCTGCTCCCGCGCCCCTGCATCCCTGCCCGCGGGCCCCTCTTCCGTCCCGAGGAGGCAGGGGCGGAGAAGGCGGCTGAGCCCTCCCTGGGCGTCGTCAACCACAAGAAGTAAGCAGACCACCGCCACCACCACCAACAACAACAACAGCAGCAACAACAACACCAACACCAACAACAGCAGCAACAACAACACTAAACACATATCCAACAGCAGCAACAGCAACAGCAACAGCAACAGCAACAGCAACAGCAACAGCGACAACAACAACAACAACAACAACAACAACAACAACAACAACACCAACACCAACACCAACAACAACAACAATAACAACAACAACAACAACAACAACAACAACAACACCAACATCCATAGCAACAGCAACAGCACCAACAACACCATCAGCAACTACCAACAACGCCACCAGCAGCAGCACCAACAACAACGGCAGCACCACCACCACCAACAACAACAACAATAACAATACCAATACCAATAGCAACAACAGCACCGACAACAACAGCAACCGCAGCATGAACAACCAACACAGCACCAACAATCATGGCAGCAACAACAACAAGCAACCGACGGGCCCATGCCCTCCGAGGGTCTGCTCTTCTCGCGGGCCTGATCACGGTTAGGATCATGTTGTTCCCATCGTACTTCCAAGGACGCCGTCCTGAAAAAATCCAGACGTCGCATGTCTGGATATCCTCGGGCGCGCGCTGACCAGACCAGAACCTCGAAGCAAATCCAGTTGTGGCGACGAGGGCCGCCCAGGACGCCCCAGAACGGGAACAACGAGGGCCATGTTGCTCCCATCGTACTTCAGGACCACATCCCATAAAGAATTTCGAGCACCACGAAAAGTGTCAAAGGAGTGTCGCAACAGCGTCGAAACAGTGTCGGGCGAGTGTCTCCCGGGGCCCGACACGTGACAACCCTCGAGTTTCGGTGCTTTTTCTAGCGCTCGAAATTCTTTCTGGTGAACAAGGCTAAAATATGTTGGAGCATCATAACGGTAGGATCATGCTTGTTCTATCTATTGGAGATGACGCCCGCCCCCCCAGGCCAGACAACGTCACGATTCGCGACAGCGTCGTTTGGGGAATTTGCCATGGACAAAACATTCCCATACGGCGCCGGCAAGAACCGTGACGCGACTGGCCCCCTCCATTCCTCCCTGTCACGCCCGTTATCCCCAGGACAGCAACAAAAAAACGCCCCCCAGGAGTCAACTGCTGGGAGGTCCTCGTACAAACGAGCAGGAGCTGTTCAGCCTGATCAAGGGGCATCAAGCGGGATCAAGCGAGATGTAGCTCGGGATTGAGCTGGACTGTAGTGTGTTAGCCAGGGCGATGCCGGATTAGGCCTGTTTCGGGCCACGGATGTGCCAGCACCGATGCCGAAGTGAACCAACCATGACTTGTACTCGAACGAGGTGGAGAGGGAGGGGGAGATGAAACAGATCCGAGGCCACTGAGCGGTGTCGGCCTTGTCCGGGACACTGGAGCTAGGTCGGGCCTGCTCCCTCTGCAGGGGGATTTTGAGCGAGAAATGAAAATTACCCCCAGCATATCCCAAACATATACAACAAAAGTCAACAAATCGTCCCCAGGCTATTTTGTTTTTGAATTTCTCGAATATTCATCCTGTAGAGGGACAGGCCCGACTTAACACTGGAGGCCTCTGGACCTTGAGAGGCATCAGGGGACCGAGGGAGGGGAGAGAGGAGAGGAGGTTGGACGACGTAGGCGAAAGGGAGAGCGCGCCACACAGGCGGGAGGATGACGAGCACACGGTCTTCGACGATCCCCACCCCTCCTCCTCTATCTTTCCCTCCTCCTCCTCCTCCTCCTCCTCCTCCTCCTCCTCCTCCTCCTCCTCCTCCTCCTCCTCCTCCTCCTCCCCCTCCTCCCCCTCCTGCTCACCATACCCTCCCGTTCCTGCAGCTCGTGCCCCCTCCACCCCTCCTGGGCCTCCTCCTCCTGCTTCCTGGGCCTCCTCCTGCCCGGGGGTGCGTGAACTCTGGCGCGCGACCGCCAGATCCGAGGAGGAGGAGGAGGAGGAGGAGGAGGAGGAGGAGGGAGGAGGAGGAGGAGAGGAGGTCGGAGGAGGAGGAGGAGGAGGAGGAGGAGGAGGAGGAGGAGGAGGAGGAGGAGGAGGAGGAGGAGGAGGAGGAGGAGGAGGAGGAGGAGGAGTGCAGTGCCCGACTCCGTGGCGGAGCGCGCCGATGCGCCGCTCCACGCCCCCCCTCCAGCCCCGAGCCCGTGCCTCCTCGAGGGGAGGCGCGCGGCCTCCCCGCGGCGCCGGCTGCCGCCTCCACCTCCTCCCCGCTGCGGCCCCGCGGCCGTGGTGCCCTTTTCCGCCTCCCCTTCGGGTCGGGCGGGTCCCCCTCCACGGGGATCTCGGACGACGAAGCATGGAAGCCACCCCAACGATACTTGCATATTTTTCTATAAACAAACATCGCCCCCAGACTATGTTCTGACTATTTCTGGAGATCCCCCCTGTACAAGGACCTGCCCGACGACTTAGGCCTTCCTTCCTGCACGGCCCGCAACATGCCCCCGTCGCCTCCCCTCCCGACGGCAGCCTTCTTCTGCGCTCCCCTGGCCGTGCCGCAGAGCTCTCCCGCGCTTGCCTTCGCCCTGCTCTCCTCGGGCCCGGAGCCCTCCGACACGCCGACCACTTGCGGGAACCCTGCGAGCATCTCGAAACGCCTCCTTTCCAGAGAGAGAGAGAGAGAACCGTCGGCTTGGGGGGGAAGGGGCTGGGAGGATACGGGGCACGACTATGCCATGCACACGCTCGGCATACGTGATGATAGGGACGATCTGGCCATCTCTCCCAACGCCATTCTCCCAACCTGATACTTGTCTTTCTGCCCCTTGTCACAGACGGACTGACTAGCTTCAGGTCGGGCGTGTCCTCCTACAGGCGGATTTTGGACGACCTCCTACAGGCGGATTTTGGACGAAAAATGAATAATACCCTCAAAACTCCAAAACTATTCAAACATACAAAAAATCGTCCCCAGACTATGTTTTGACTACTTTGGAATATTCCCTCCTGTAGACGGACACGCCCGACGTAAGCCTTGTCACAGACGGACTGGCTGGCGCGCACCACGACCCAAAGGCCGGCCCGGGGCGGGGCGCGCGGCAGAGCCTCGGCTTCATCCACCATGCCTTCTCTCGTTCGTCCTCTCGCAACTTACTCTTAGGTCGGGCCTGTCCCCCTACAGGGGGATCTGGGAGAAAAATCAAAATTACCGAAAGAATACCCCAAACATGCTCAACAATAGTCAAACAACGGTCCCCATACTATTTTTTGACTAGTTTTGAATGTTTTTGCTGTAGAGGGACAGGCCCGATTCAAGGTTCCACTGGAAAAAAGAAATCACGTGGTGAATGTGCTCGTGGGATGTCGCGCCACCTCGACCGGGGTCGCTCTGCGCGTCTTCTTGTCCCCCCCCGTGGCCTTTTCTGGGTCTCCTTTTGAGCAGGGACCGACCGTCCCGGCATTCCTATTGCCCTACCACGAAATGTTCCTAGAACCCAGCAGTGTTCGAAGAACAAACACATTGTTCTTAGAACATTAACCCGATGTGTTAACACAAGACAGTCTCAGCTAGAACATGTTCTAAGAACTTATCGCGGACACCACGAACAGTTCTTAGAACATTGTTGGGTAGGGCTCTAGGCGAGCCAGGGCGCTTCGCCACTGCTTGATTCTTGTCCCCCCCCCGTGGCCTTTGTGGGTCTCCTTGTCCATGCCGCAGTGCTCTCCCTCGTTCTCCTTCATCTCCAAGCGGATGAAGCCGTCCTGCGCCGCCGGCCGGAGCGGTCGGGCAGGCAAGGCCTGGCATCTCTTGTTCGACCCTGCAGGGCGAACCAGGAGAGAAACGAGAGAGAGGAGAGGAAGGGAGGGAGGAGGAGGAGGAGGAAGAAGAAGAAGAAGAAGAGGAGGAGGAGGAAGAATAATAAGAGGAGGAGGATGAGGAGGAGGAGGAGGAAGAGGAGGACAAAGAGGAGGAGGAAGGGGAGGAGGAAGGGGGACGGGGGAGGGAGAAGCCCCCCCCCACCTCTCACCCTCCTCCTCTCGCCTACTCGTCCTCATCGCTCCTCCTCCTCCTCCTCCTCCTCCTCCTGCTCCTCCTCGTGGACCTCCTCCGGCTCCTCCTGTTCCCCCTCCAGCCTCCCCGTCTGCCTCCGCTGCCCCCTCCCGTCCCCGACCTCGAGCTCCTCCCTCTCCCCTTGCCTTGGGTCGGGCGTGTTCCCCTACAGGAGGAGCTTGGACGAAAAATTCAAAGTAGCCAGCAAAATGTTCCCAATTAGTCAAAAATGCAAACAAAATCGTCCCCCGATTTCTGTTTCGCTATTTTTGAACATTCCTCCTGTAGAGGGGCAGGCCCGCCATACCCCTTGTCCCTCTCCACCCCTTCCGAATACGCACTTCCAGCCCCTGGTTGGGGCCCACGACCAGGCCAGGCAGAACGCAGCGGGCGGCGCTCGCCGGTGGTTTCGATGTCTGCCCGCGACAGAGAGAGAAAGAGAAAGAGAGAGAGAGAGAGATACAGATAGAGATAATTAGAGCGAGAGAGAGAGAGAGAAAGGAAGAGCGAGAGAGAGAGACAGACAGAGAGAGAGCGCGCGATTCACTGGCGCCTGGGTGGGAAACGTCACCCGACGGGTCGACAGCAAAGGGGACCCCCTCCTCAGCATCGCAAGCACCCGTCGAACCAGACATCGCCCCCTCACAGAACCACCACCACCACCCCGCCCCACGAAAGTGAGGGGGGGAGTATCTAAACAGACACACACGAGGGCGACGACGACGACTACGACGACGACGAGGGCGACGACGCCGACGCCAACGTTGAGTCCAACGAGGGCGACTACGCCGAAGTCAAGGACGAGGGCGACGACAACGACGAAAGCGTAAACGACGACGACGATGCGGACGACGACGGCGACGGTGAAGATTCTACAGGCTTACGCCACATCCGCCGACCTCTTGTATTCCTTGTTCGCTCAGATATCGCTTCCTTCTCTATCTCCCTTCCCCAGGGGCTCTCGGGGGGTCCCTGGTGCCTCTGTGGGGGATGAGGCGGAGGAGGGGGAATATAAATAGATGGAGGAAGGTGAGGATGAGGAAAAGGCGTCGAGCGGACTCCGGTAGGGGTCCAGGGATTCATTTCGAGTGGATGTCGTCTTCACCCCCCTCTGGTTTTCGGGGGTCCTGTCCGGCGCAAGGAGGACGTCTACAGCCCCAGGGCCGACCTTCCTACCGAATCGGATGCATCTCTTCCTCCTCCTCCTCCTTCTCCTCCTCCTCCTCCTTCTCCTTCTCCTCCGCCTTCTCCTCCGCCGACATTATTCTCCTACTCCTCCTTCTCCTCCTTCACGTGAGGAAGAAGATGAGAATGCGTTTGACCCCTTGTTTTCTATGCAGTGGTGTGTGTGTGGTTAGATCTTGCTGATGAGGTCCGTCCGGGACCTGCCGGGGTAGTCCGTTGTCGGCGTGTGAGTCCTTGTTCTGGCTTGTGGGGGCGGAGACTCTGGTACGCCTGGAGGCCGACAAGGGGTCGGCCGATATAAATGGTCATTGGCCCATCTTGGGCGTCTTGGAGCGATCATTCGGCGTTTTTTTTGCTCTCTGGGGCCGTCTGGGGGGAGTCTTGGGAGGCTCCAAGCCGAGCTTGGGCAGGCCAGGCGGGGCCTCTTCGGGCTTCTTGGGGGCTTCGTGGGCCCCTCTTGGGAGCGTCTTGGAGCGGAAGGCTCAGAATTTCGGTTCGCCCCCCTCCCCTGTTGGGCCACTCTTGGTGCCGACTTCGAGCTCTCTTGGGCCTTCTTGGGCGCCTCTTGGGTTGTCCTGGCGCTGGCTTGGGCCCTTTGGGGAGCCTCTTGGGCCCTCTCAGTGTCCCCTTGGGGCGGTCTTAGAGGCCTCGTGGGCCGTTTGCAGCGCCGTGAAGGCCGAAGAGGCGTATATGCCAAAAAGATACGTTTTCCCATAGGAATGGTACGAGTTTGGCCCTTTGGGCCTCTCTTCACAAGCCTGTTAGAGGCCTCTTGGAGCGTCTTGGCGGCCTCTTGGGTCGTCTAGGGCCAATTTTGGGCGTCTTGGAGCGATCAGTCGGCATTTTTGTTGCTCTCTTTGGCCGTCTGGGGGGAGTCTTGGGAGGCTCCAAGCCGAGCTCGGGCAGGCCAGACCGCCCTGGTGGACTTCGGTCCGGGGTCGAAGTGGGCGAGGAGGGGGGGTCAAATCGCCGGTTTGGGGTCCCCGTGGGGGGCTTATGGGGGGGGACAATCTCACACGCCTAAGGACCCAGGGTCGGCGGATGACGGGAAGCGCGTACGAGGAACGAGGAGCGTGGACCGTTTTTTTTCAAAGAATGACGGGAAGCGTCTTCGAGGTACGAGAAGCAAGCGGGACGTTCTGGCTGAATCCTTGAGTAAATATATATATATATATATATATATATATATATCTTTATATCTATGGGTTGCCGCGCCGCACGGGGCTTTTCATTGGCGGATTCCCCAAAATGGCCATTTCGCTCGAGACATCCTCGAAAAATCGAGGTGTTGGAGGCTATCGCTTAAGACGTCTTATGTTAAAAATGACGGTTTCGCTCGAGACATCCTCAAAAAATCGGGATGTTGAAAAATATCAAAAAATTTTGTTATGCATGAAAAATGAGCGTTTCGCTCGAGACATCCTCGAAAAAATGAGATGCCGACAGAGGTGTTTTAGAACCTCTTATGTTAAAAATGACGTTTTCGCTCGGGACGTCCTCAGAAAATGAGCAGGTGGTCTGCCGTGCTCCCGTGTGGAGCACGGCAGACCACCTGCATTTCGCTCGAGACATCCTCAAAAAATCGAGGTGTGGTCTGCCGTGCTCCTGTGTGGTCTGCCGTGCTCCTGTGGTCTGCCGTGCTCCCCACAGGAGCACGGCAGACCGCGCGTAGGAACCGAGAGGAGCACGGCAGACCAAGACGAGGAGCACGGCAGACCAGGCTTAGGAACCGAGAGGAGCACGGCAGACCAAGACGAGGAGCACGGCAGACCAGGCACCAAGAGCGCCCTCAAGACGACGGAAAGGATGACCAAGACGAGGAGCACGGCAGACCAAGACGAGGAGCACGGCAGACTATGCCCTAAGAGTGCCCTCAAGACGGCCGAACAAGGGCAGACCCCATAGGAGCACGGCAGACCACAGAAGAGCACGGCAGACCAACAGGAGCACGGCAGACCACACAAGAGCACGGCAGGCCACACAGGAGCACGGCAGACCACACAGGAGCACGGCAGACCACAAAGGAGCACGGCAGACCACACAAGAGCACGGCAGACCCCACAAGAGCACGGCAGACCCCACAGGAGCACGGCAGACCCCACAGGAGCACGGCAGAGCAGACCCAAAAGGAGCACGGCAGACCACACAGGAGCAAGGCAAACCACAGGAGCACGGCAGACCACACAGGAGCACGGCAGACCCCACAGTAGCAAGGCAGACCCCAAAGGAGCACGGCAGACCACCGGAGCACGGCAGACCACACAGGAGTACGGCAGACCCCACATGAGCACGGCAAATCCCAAATGAGCACGGCAGACCACAAGAGCACGGCAGACCACACAGGAGCACGGCAGACTCCACAGGAGCACGGCAGACCACAAAGGAGCACGGCAGACCACACAGGAGCCCGGCAGACGCCACAGGAGCACGGCAGACGCCACAGGAGCACGGCGGAACCCACAGGAGCACGGCAGACCGCGCGCGGGTACAACATAAACGCGCCTTTTTGTTGTACCCCGAACGCCGCTGGCGTTTCCCCAACAGGAGCACGGCAGATCTCACAGGCGCGCGGCAGACCCCAAATGAGCACGGCCGACCACAGGAGCACGGCAGACCCCAAATGAGTACGGCAGACCCCAAAAGAGCACCGTAGACGCCTCAGGAGCACGGCTGACCACACAGGAGCACGGCAGACCACACAGGAGCGCGGCAAACCACAAAGGAGCAAGGCAGACCCCAAATGAGCACGGCAGTCCACACGTTCGCACGGCAGACCGCACAGGAGCACGGCAGACCGCACATGAGCACGGCAGACCAAGAAGGAGCACGGCAGACCACACAGGAGCACGGCAGACCACACAGGAGCACGGCAGACCACACAGGACACGGCAGACCCCACGGGAGCACGGCAGACCACACAGGAGCACGGCAAACCACACAAGAGCACGGCAGACCATACAGGAGCACGCCAGACCACACAGGAGCACGGCAGACCACACGTTCGCACGGCAAACTCCACAGGAGCACGGCAGACCCCAAAGGAGCACGGCAGACCACAGGAGCACGGAAGACCGCACAGGAGCACGGCAGACCACACAGGAGCACGGCAAACCAAGAAGGAGCACGGCAGACCACAGGAGCACCGCAGACGCCACAGAAGCACGGCAGATCGTCGTCGTCGTCATCGTCGTCGTCGTCGTCTTCGTCAATAACGATCTCGAAAATTACGACAAAAAACGATGACAGAAAACGACCACAAACATAACACAAAAACCAACCGAACACGGAATCCAACAACAAAAAAACAATCAGAAAAACGACCGCAATCATAAAATGATAACGACGGCGACAGCGAGAACGGCAACAGCGGACGATTATAATGAAAACGACGACCACGACAAAGGAAAGGCACGCGACGACGACGACGGACAAACAAAAGACAAGACAGGCTGGAACAGAAAAAGTAGGCTGGGCGACAACGGGTGGGGGCCCGCGTGGCCGAGAGAAAAGCACGGTGTCGACACCATGATGTGGCCAGGGCAGCAGACTACCTCGACAGACCAGCGCGGCAGGCCACCATTTAGCCTGTTCTGTTGCGTTTATGGGTTTCTCTGACGTTCTCGCCAATACGGTCTCTGACGCACGTGGTGGATAAAAAACGGCGCTTCCCGTTCTTGTCCGGTCAGGTTCCTTATGTGAGGCTCCGCGCTGCACTTCGGCCGGGCGTCGGCGGATTTCACAAAAAAACCGTTTCGCCCGAGACATCCTCGAAAGATCGGTTCCGGAGGGGACTCCGAACCAGCATTATCTTGGAGTCGCTCCCGGAGGGCCTCCAAACGGCCCAAGAGAGCCCCCAAAGGCCCCCCAGGGGACCCCCAAAACGGCCCAAGAGACCCCCAAGAGGCTCCCAAGAGGCGCCCAGAGGCCTCCCCGAGCGCGCGAAGAGGTTTTTGAAAAATGGCCGTTTCGCTCGAGACATCCTCCAAACATCGGCCCAAGAAGGGACTCGTCGTGTTCGAATCTCTCTTGGAGGGCTTTCCAACGGCCCAAGGGAAGCCCAAAAGACGCCCCGGAGAGCCCCAAGAGCGCCCAAGAGCGCCCCAAGAAGACCCCAAGAGACCCCCAAGAGCGCTCGAGGAGCCACCCAGGCAGCTCACAAGAACCCCAAGACGATCCGAGAAGGGCCAAGAAGGCCCCAAGAGACTCCCGGGAGCGCCCCAGGAGGCCCCCAGCGCCGAGACGGCCTAAGAAAGCTCCCACAGAACCCCACGACGCGCCCAGACAGCCCAAGAAGACCCCAGAAGCCCATAAGAGGACCCAAGGGGCCCCCAAGAAGCCCCCAACAGGCCCCAAGAGAACCCCGCGCGGCGCCAGGAGCAACGTCTTTTTGAAAGTTCCTCGTACTGTCCTCTGTCGTCGTCGTCGTCGTCGTCGTCGTCGTCGTCATCATCGCCCTCCGCATTCCTCCTCGTACTCGCCCTCGTTCTCTTCGTCCTCGTCCTTGTGCTTCTCTTCCTCCTCGTTGTCCTCATGCTCCTCCTCGCTATCCTCACGTTCGCCACGTCGTCCTCGTCATCGACTCCTCGTTGTCCTCGCCTTCCTTGTCTTCTTCGCCCAATACGCCCATTAGACTACAGCGGCGCTTCCCATTCTTGTCCGATCAGGTTTCAAATCGGCCCCCCCCCCCCTTCCCCTCGCGCGGGCGAGGTGGACCCCCCTCTTCCGCAGGGGGTGGAGGCTGGGGGGGTGTGACCCCCCGCCCTCCCGTACGACGAAACCAGGACGAGGATTCATTCGGGCGAAGATAAATCGAGAATCTCTGAGATCCGGCGGCTCCCCGAGAGCCTTCCAGGAGGAACCAAGAGGTCCCCAAGGGGCCCCCCAGAGGCTCTCAAGAGGGCCCCCCCAAGAGGCTCCCGAGAGGCCCCCTAAGACGCTCCCAAGAGGCCCCTGAACTGTCCCCCCGAGAGAGCTACGAGGAGATCCCAAGAAACATCCATGAGGACTCTGACCCACAGCAGCGTCGTCGTCGTCGCCACCGCCGCCATTGTTGTCGTTCCCCTTCAGGGTCGGCGGCACCGGCCGTCACTCGAGAATCTTCGAAATCCGGCGGCTCTGGAGGATGTCTCGCGCGCTGCGACCTTCTCACGCCGTAGGGCTCCTCGCTGAGATCTGAGAGCGTCCCAGAACGCTCTGGAACGGATTTCTCCTGCCCGTCCGATCCTGCGCGCGAGGAAAGGGGGGAGAGGGGACCCGGCTTTGTGTTGTGCGTGGACGTCGAGACCTCCAGGTTTCCGGACGTCGGGAATGCTGGGGGGGAGGAGCAGGGGCGGTTCAGAATCTGCTTCCCTTTCGAGCGACCGCGCAGAAGGCGCTCTTTCCCACACGAGGGCCTCTGGTCGTCTCTGGCTTCCCAGCGCCCAAGGGCGGCTGGGCGGCCGCGTCCTCCCTGCTGCTCAACGCCATCCTCCGCGGCTCTCACAGGTCGCCCAATTTCGCACTGCGCGCTGCGCGAAGCGCTGTCACTGCCGCACCCTCGCTCGGCCCAGCCCTGGAGAAGGGAACCTCTGCGGCCCAGCTCCCGAGGCGCGAAGCGCGATTCTACCTTCGGACCC
This sequence comes from Prorocentrum cordatum, assembly GCA_963575745.1. Classification (NCBI taxonomy): domain Eukaryota; class Dinophyceae; order Prorocentrales; family Prorocentraceae; genus Prorocentrum; species Prorocentrum cordatum. The sequence goes on along the minus strand of CAUYUJ010017349.1, from coordinate 303,082 downwards.
TGGCCGGGGCCGCTCTGGAGCGGATGCCTACCCAGGCTTAGCAGGCAACTCCTGGGAGGTCTGCGTAAGAATGATTCGGGGCTATGCCGGATTGATTGATTGGCCATACGTCGGGCTCAGCCCAGATTGAAACCAGCACCAAGCCAGATTGAGCAGTACCAGCCAGGAACATGCCCGTCGCCTGTGCCGAGCTGAACCTTCCCAGGAGTTGCACCCCACCAGGAGTCCGAGCTCAAGTCCCTCAACTAGAACTTCTGAGCTCGCGTAAGAGCGCGGTACGGGCGACTCCAGAACCCCAGAAACCAACACACGCTGTCATCCCTCTGGGGCGCTGGTTCTACTTCCGCCGTCTTCCGTCGGCGGAGCTTCCCTCGTCCTACTTCCTCCGCCTCCTGCCGGCCTTCCGCCGACGCGCAGACGTCAGCCCCTTCGGCCCTCCGAACCGAGACCTTTCCTCGCAGACGCCCGGAAGGGGCACGGAAAGAACTGGGCACGCTGCCCAGCCACGGATGCTCTATCTCAGACCGACAGCGGCCGCTGCCGTGCAAGCGGCCCGCTGCCTCAACCGGACACCGCCCGCAGCGGCGCTGACAGCCAACCCTTCTTCAAAATGGACAGGCACTGCTTGCGCGCACTACTTCTGTCCATGTCCACTGCGACGTGGAGTTTTGGGTTCCCTTCCCCAGAAACCAGAGGCGCGCTGGATATGGATAAATTTGCCCCCTAGAGGCTCGATTTTCATCCATATCCAGTGCGCCTCGGCCTTGTGACGTTCCTTCCATAAAAATCCAAGAAGCACTGCATATGGATATGAGCCTTGCCCGCACTGCTGTCCGTCTTCGAGCCCCTCCCTTCCGCAGCACCCGGTCCGTTTGTGCCGAGGCTGCCCTCGACCGCTTGGAAGCGCAGTTCCTCTCTGGAGCAGGATCGGCGGCGAGCCCACGGGGGGGGGGGGGGGACTGGGGGGAGAGGGCGGGCGCTCTCGGGAGGCTCGGGCGCTCCCCGGCACTCTGAGAAACATCTTCGGAGCCTTCCCACCAGAAGCGCAGGACACTTCCCAGAGGGTGCGAGGGCTTCGGAGCCGTCCCGCCGCCCTCCGAGAGGGCCTCTTCGCCTCCTCACTTCCCCCCCTCGCTCGCCGCCGCTTGGAAGCGAGGCCCTCTCCGGAGGAGGAGGAAGCGACGCTTATTCTCGAACGCGCTCTCGCGCCGAGCCCCCGGGGATGATGCCAACACGTGACACAGCGACCCGGGCCGCGCAGCGCGCTCGCCAGCGGCGCGCCCCCGGGGGGCGACCCAGAACCCGTGGCCCTTTGGGCGGCCTCCGGGGTCGACGCAGCTGGCAGGCTGGCAGAGGACGCGCCCACGCCCACCGCTGGCAGAGGACTGCTACAGTCGGGGCGCTGACCTGAGGAACCCTGAAGAAGGAACGAGGCCCCTTATCCCCATAAGTTAAACTTCGATTTCCCATGGAAAACCTCAGGAAAACCTCAGACAAACTGTTAAGCCATCAAGGTTCCTTCTTCAGCGCCCCGACTATATCCAACAGCAGAAGAGAGCAACTTCGATTCGCACTGCCCCCGGCGATAAATGCAGTTCGGCCTCGCCGCCCCGCTCCCCCGACCAACTCTGTCTCGGCCGGAGATCCTCAGCACTCAAATGCTCAGGCGGGGGGTATGCTGTATCATCTGGGGCACGGGGTTAGTTTCAGGGGGACGTAAGACCTGGGTACAGGGGACTCGGAAATCCCCGACGAGGTCGTCAAAAAAATGACGAGGCCGAGCCTGCATTTTGACGAGGCCTCCCGCTGCAGACATCCCACGAAACTCCTCCTCGTCAAAATCCGAGGCGCGGTCGTCAAAAAACGATGGCGAACCCGAGTCCTGGCAAACCCAGGTCTTACGCTCCCCCGATAGTTGGTTGAGGGGGACTGTCAGGGGGGACGACGGGTTCGAGGTTCGAGGGCTTCCGGTGCTCTCGCCGGCCAACGGATATTTCCAGCCGCAGGGCGCCTTCTCTAGCGCCGGGGGGGCCCCGAATCGGCCGCAGGAGGGCCGAGTCATGGCCCGAACGGCCAGGGCTGCCCAGGGCATTTTCCACCACCACTACCATACGTAGGAGGAGGAGGAGGAGGAAGAGGAGGAGGAGGAGGAGGAGGAGGAGGAGGAGGAGCTCCTCATCCTACATATGGTAGTGGTGGTGGAAAATCTGCCCATCAAGGGCAACGCGGGGGGAACACCACGTCCAAAGGGGAAGCATCGGGCCGGACTCCACGAGGCCTCGCGGGATAGATCGGCGACGGGCCCCCGGCGACGAATCTCCGCACTCTCCTGGGCGGGGCGGGCTCTCGGGCCCCCTATCGGCGAGGAGCGGGCGATTGGGGGTCGCTGCCCGGCCCTTGAGCCCATCTCCCTCCCTAACGTTGCCCCTGGCTCCTCCTCCTCCTCCTCCTTCCTCCTCCTCCTCCTCCTCCTCCTGCTCCTCCTCTCCTCCCCTCCTCCTCCCCTCCTCCTCCTCCTCCTCCTCCTCCTCCTCCTCCTCCTCCTCCTCCTCCTCCCTTCCCTGGACCCCTCGCATGGGACACCAGGGAAGCCTTCGGCTGGCCCAGACGACGCATCCGGGGCGGCCCTGCCACCTGCAGGTGGTCGGCCGAAACGCGACACTTCAGGCGACCATTGCCAAGCCCCAGACCTCCGCCCGCCTCCAGGATCTGCGCTCCCGGACTGCAGGATCAAACACGCCCACGCGAACGGCGCTCAACTCCACGCGCGCCAGGTATCGACTCTCTTCGACCCCTTACGTCAATCCCCCGAACACGTCGATAGGTTACCAGATGAATGGATTGTTAAATGCGTCGCTTGCACTTGCAGAAGCCCTGCCCGCCCCCCTCCCTCCCTCCTCTTCTGCGGGGACCCTGAGATCCGATGGCGCGAGAAAATTGAAACATCAGAAAGCATCGCCACCAAAGCCTGCCGTGCACATCCCTCCTCCTCCTCCTCCTCCTCCTCCTCCCCTCCTCCTCCTCCTCCTCCTCTTCCTGGTCCTCCTCCTCCTCCTCCTCCTCCTCCTCCTCCCTCCTTCCCTCCTTCCCTCCCTCCCTCCCTCCCTCCCTCCCTCCTCTTCTTCCGCCAAGCATCGGGTGGGTCCTCGCCCCAGGTATTGCCCCACGAATTCTTAATCAGCCAGTACCCCATCGCTTTGTTCTTCGGAGTCTTGTAGGCCACCAGAGTAACCTACTGAGGAGGGGGGAGAAGGGGGGAGGAGGGAGGGAGAGGGGGAGGAAGGAGGAATGGGGAAACGACACTCAACGAGTTCTCTCGCAGCGTTTGGAAAAGGTGTGGACCCCCTCCCAGACGAGGGCAATATGACGAACACTGGACGCAACATGGAAACAACTTCTTTGTGATCCTCGCGATTGGCATCCTCTCCTTTTTCGTGCCGCCTGGAGCAGGGACAGGAAGCTGGGCAAGCTTGTTGAATGGTCGTGGGGTCAATCGGAGCGAATTGGTAGGGAACCATGGGCGCACGGTGTGGGGCGTGACTGGGGCTGGGGTCGCCACGTGCGGAGATAGGGCGTCAGGGTCATTCGCAACAGCACGAAAGGGGCGGGAGTCAAGTCGGGAAGGCGTGACATCTCATATCGCGGACTAGGGCGACAAGCGTCGTCGGCACCAAACCTGGAGGTTCCACGTCATCGTCCGCAGGAAAGCGCGAGCACGCAGAATACGTGGACGCTGTACAATCGAAACTGATAGTAGGGATGTGCGGTAAGGATGCAAGCCCCGTGGGTGCTCATGTCGAAGTTCTTTCGAGCGGGGTTGGCCATCGAAAGGGGTTAGGGATGGGCCGAAGATGCAAGGATGCAAGGGTCGTGTCAGCTTGCGATCAACAAACATGGGGGCGCGTTATTTTATAAGTTCAAACATGTCCCTCAGCTCGGGCGAAATCGCGGGGGGGGGGCGCCCGCAACATTGAAACACACGGCGGCGGCGGTGATTACCGCCGACGCCCTGCCTACTGCACGAGGGCGACAAGCGCGACGCAAGCGGTGCCGCTTCAGCGGAGGGGGGTCGCAGCGCATCCGGTACAGCGGGGCGGCTTGACCAACATAGCGACAGACGGGAAAGAAAAAGGAGGCGGGGGAAAGAGGCGCCTCGGCTGGCAGGCGGTGCCGACATGGCTACAAACAAAGGGGACAAGATGGGGTGGGAGCGGAGCGGGAGGAGGGGCAGGTGGAAAAGGGTTCCTCCTTCTCCTTCCCTCCCCCCCCCACTAGAACGTCCTACGACGACGACGGCGACGACGACGGAGACGGCGGACAACGACGCACTGCAGATGCTCCATGGGGAGGGGGGCGGGGATGCTGCGCATGCCCGCCGTAGCCGCCGACGACAACGACAACGACGACGACCACCCACGACGATGACGACGAGGACGAAGACGACTAGGACGACTAGGACGACGACGGCCACGACGACGACACACCACTTCGGATGCCATATTGGTTTATGTGTGTGCTGCGCAGGCCCACTGTCAGTCGACGGCGACGAACGACGATGATGACGACGACCACGACGGCGACGGCGACGGCGACTACGACGACGACGAAGACGTCGACGACGACGACGACGACCGACCGACCGACCGACCGACCGACCGACCACGACGACGATGACGACGACGACGACGACGACGACGACGACGACGACAACGCGACGACGACGGCGACGGCGACGACGCACTTCGGATGCCCGATGGGAAGCGGGGGTGCTACGTAGGCCCGCTGGACGACGACGACGACCACGACGACGACGACTTCGAGGACGACGAGGACGAGGACGAGGCCGAGGACAAGGGCGAGGACAAAGACAAGGATGCGGACGACGACGACGACGACGGAAGACGACGGCAACGACGGAGCCCTAGGCCCGCTGTAGTCGACGACGACGACGAAAACGACGACGTCAACAACGCGACAGCGACGGCGGCGATGACGACGCACTGCGGATGCCCCATTGGTAGGTGGGGTGCTGCATAGGCCCGGCCCGCTGACGACAACGACAACGACGACGACGACGACGAGTGTGGCACGACAGTAACCAGCCTGAGATAGGTGCAAAACTTCGCCTCGGATGCATACGATCCCTATGACAACTTCTATATGACAGGCAACCGTTCTAAGGCTGCCCTGCCGGGGGCACACGATACCTCAACGGCGCCCGCGACGACCCGCTGGTGCGCGGGAGAAACAAAAATGTTTCGCACCCCGCGGGGTCAACGCATCAGCCCCCGGGGGGGGGCTCAATTGTCAATCCCAGGCTGACATGACCCTCGGGCAGGCTACCCATCCTCGTCTGAAGGGGCCCTGGGACACACAAAGAAATACACACAAATAAAACGATTCCCCAAATTTTCACATATTTTCTGTGTTTTGGTCTTCCTCCCCACTTCCCATCTTTTCCCATATTTTCTGGGGAATCGACGATTCATTGTGTCTGTGTGTTTTATTTCCCTCCTGATCGTCATCGGTTTCGACTGCAGAGCTCGGGCTGAGCGCGGCACGCGGCATCTCGAGGGAGCCCCGCCCTCCGGAGACCACGCGCGCGGCCTCACAGAGAGCCCCGAGGGCCGAGCCCGCACGGCGCCCGAGCGCCCGCCGGTGCGCAACCCGAAACCCGCAAATCGGGAGCGGCCGAGAGGGGGGTGTCCAAGAGGGGGGGGGGTGCAAATCATGACCGGCGGCATGTGCGCGGGCCAGCGGGGGGGCCAGCGGGCGACCCCCGACCGATCCCCGGGAGACTCCCCCAGAGCGCTCCAGGAGCGCTCCAGGAGCGCACCAACAGGGCTCCGAGACGTCCCCGAAACCCTCAAGACGGGTCCAGATGCCCCCAAGAGGCTCCCAAGATGGTACACAAGGGTTCCGAGATGCCACATGATCGCTCCAAGACGCCCAAGATGGCCCCCAGACGCCCCAAGAGGCCTCCAAGAGCACTCCCAAAAGGGCCCCAAGAAGCAACATTCATAGCTTTTCCTGAAGTTTTTGAGAGAGATTTTGGAGCTTCCACCTTTTCGGCTTCCCGACGCCCCAAGACGGCCCAAGAGGCCCCCAAGATCGCCCCAAGAGGGCCCAAGAGGCCCCCAAGAGGGCCCCAAGATGGCCCAAGAGGGCTCGAAGACGGCCCAAGAAGCCTCCAAGACGGTCCAAGAGGGCCCCAAGAACGCCCCCAAGGGGCCCCAGAGAGGGAACACGAAACAACATTTCGAGCCCTCGGCCCTAAGAAGCCCCCACGAGGCCCCAAGAGGCCCCTAAGAGGCCCCAAGAGGCCCCCACGAGGCCCTCAGGAGGCCCCCAAGAGTCCCCCAAGCGGCCCCAGGAGGCCCCCCAAATGCCCCCCCGAGCGCCCCAGGAGTCCCCCAAGCGGCCCCAGGAACCCCCAAAGCGCCGCATTGACACCAGGCCCTCGGGCAAACGGCAGACATGAGACTGTATGGGCCGGCGGAATGAGCGAAGCGATTGACAAGAAGAGGCGCCATGAAATCTGAGGGGAAATATCATGGCCCCAGCCATGATATCCACCCCCCCTAGTCATCACCCCCCTCTTTGCCGCCCCCAAGCAAAGGTGCCAGCGGCCACGGCAGGATCGACTCGGTGGCGATGAGCATCCCGTGCGCCGCAGCCAGGAGCGCATGAGCCTCCACTGATAGGAGGCCTCCAAGATGGGGTGCGAGTAGAAGGGGTCGGAGGATCGTGCCGCCTCGCCGATACATCGGCGACGTCGACGTCGGCGATGCATCGGCGACGCCAGCGCGGATAACATCGGACTCCGCATCGAACCGCATCGCCGATACATGGGCGTTGCGGCGCAATCATCCGACTCCATCTGCTCCGACTTTTTTGGGAGGCCTAGAACTGAAGGTGAAACATGACCTCGCCGCTGAAGAAGGGGAAGCGGGAAAGGACGAGCAAGAGCATGACGAAAGACTCGATGCATGGGGGGGGGGCAGCGCGCGTAGTGGTCGTGACAGTCTGGGGCACCCAGACCAGCCGAAGCCACACCACCTCTCGCCCAATGGGTGGATCTGTCTGGAAAAGAGGTCACCCAGGCCGCCCGCGCCCACCAGCACGGTCAGAGCCGAAGCGAATGGGTGACGCGGCCCGCACCAGCCGACGGGGCGAACTTGCTCCTCGCGTCCGCGAGCGACCTTCCGCAGGTGCTCGGTGAGCAGCGCGGTCGGCGGCCACGTCTCCACGCCCAGGGCACCGACCGCGAGGCGAGCAGCGCGCCGAGGGCGAGGGCGTTGCCCCGGGCGGTGGGAGGAGGAGCAGCGCGGGCAGCCGCGGGGCCCGCGCCCTCCGTCGAGGCCGCCCGCGCCCCCCCGGGGGCGGCAGGCGCCAGCGCTTCCGCAGGCGCCAGGGGCCTGCTGGCCGAGCCGCCGAACAAGGCCAGCTGCTGGCCGAGCCGCCGGAACAAGGCCAGCCGCTGGCCGACCTGCCGAGCGCCTCCCGGAGGGGGGCGGAGCAGACGGGGTCGGGGCAGAGCGTGGCAGCGCTGATGCATCGCCCACGCGCGGGCGACGCTCGAACTGCACCGGCCCTGGTCCACGACACGTCCGCGAGGCATCCTCGAGGCATCGCGGGTGCATGGTAGATGCACGTCGACCTGCGCATCGAAACGAATCCGTACAGGATGCCGAGGGGCATCATGAATGCGCAGATCGAGACATGAATCCTCGGATTGAAAATGAATCTGCGGATCGAACGGCGAAACCGCGGATCGAGAAATGAATCCTCTAATCGAAAAATGAACCCGAGAATTGAAAACATGGTGGGTTTGGTTGAAACCAGTATCCACGGATGGACTCAAGTATCCGCGGGCGGACACATGAATCCACGGATCGACAATGAATCCGCGGATCGAAACCGCTGTCCTCGGATCGGCAACGGGATCCTTGGAACCGCTCGGATACCCCCTCCCCCCGGAAAAAGGGATATCCGAGCGTCTTTCACGCAGGGCCTCCATGCGTGTGGCGCTTTGACCATGCATCGGTGACGCATTGTTGATGCGTCGCCAGTACGTCTCAAAGCGTCGCCGACGATGCACCGGCGATGCGGGGCCATCCTCCGACCCCATCTACTCGGACCCCATCTAGGAAGCCCAGACTCAGGGCGAGCCAGAGCCCCCCGTCTCAAGCTGGCCAAGATACGGCCGGACCCAGGACAGAAGAGCACCCTTCGAGAACATGAGACCCTCCGCCGGCCAACACGAAGAACATTCGAGGGTGCTGCCCCCCAGGATGCCCAAGACAATCCAACAGACACGAAGAACATTAGGGACCCCTCCCCCGAACTGACCTCGATCTGATACCTCGGTCCGGGCGGAGGCGGGAGCGGAGGCGGAGAGGTGGAGGAGAAGGACGAGGAGGAGGAGGAGGCGAGGGCGGAGGAGGAGGAAGAGGAGGAGGAGGAGGCGAAGGCGGAGGAGGCGAAGGCGGAGGCGGAGGCGGAGGCGGAGTCGGACTCCGAGGAGGAGGGGGAGGAGGAGCGGACCGTAGAGAGAGGAGGGGGAGGGGGAGGAGGAGGAGGAGGTGGAGGAGGAGGAGGGGGAGGAGGAGGAGCAAGAGAAGGAGGAGGCCTAGGCTCAAGGCGAGCCAGAGCCCTCGGTCGCAGGCGCCGGCAAGGCTGACACGGTGCATGCTCGGGGAGACGGCGCGCCTCGCGGCCCCCGCATCGGCGAGGAGGCAGCGCTCGAGGAGTGCCCGCCGCGCCACAGCGAGGCCGCCACGCGCCGCTTCGGGCTGGCACCGGCGGTGTAACGAGAGCGCGGCCAGGTGAGCACGAAAGGCATGGGCGACTGGAATATGTTTGTCCCCCGATCCGGGCGACCACTCCTATAAACGGACACAACACAACACCAATCAAGGAGACGCATCAAACTACAGAACGTGGCGCAAGGTCGGGACGTACCCCTGGTTCCCGATGGCGGTAGCGAGAGCTGGGGGCCGTAGGATTGCGCGACGGCGCGCGCGCTGCCCAGATCTCGGCCCGCAGCGTCTCGACGATGGCGAGAAGCTTCTGGTTGCAGAGGGACGCGGTTGAAGTAACCGTCGCTCCCAGGTCCTGGGTGATCGCTTGCTTGACGGTGTCGAGCATCGGGCGCAGTTCGCCACGACAGAGCTGGCGCATGAACTCTTCGGAGCACATGTCGTCATCAGCAGCGTCATCGTCATCACCAGGATGACCAGGGGCAGCAGCAACGACGCTTGCAAGGATGAACACCAGGGGCAGCGCCGCCCGCCCCAGCGGCGGCCCTGGCAGCCGCAGTTCGCATGACCAGAGGAGGCAGGATCGAAGGCGGAAGCAGCGCAGGACCACCAGCGGCATCGCCCGCCGCACGTGGCGCGGAGACGGGAAGGCCTCGCAGGGCCCGAAGCTCAGCACGAGGATCGACGGTGGCACGGCGCCGTGGGGCCAGCCCGTCGGCCGCGCTCCAGTCGGGGCCACGGGGCGGGGGGGCCTCAGCTCGAGCCGGCACGGCCACGCGCGGAGGGCGGCGGCGGGCGAGGGGGGAGCGCGGGGAGCAGGCCAGGACGGATGCGGAGGAGGGGGGCGGAGGAGGCGAAGAGGGCGAAGAGAGGTCCGATCCGACGCCGAGCGGGGTGGCCGTCCGGCTTCAGGAAGAGAGACAGCCTCAGGACCGACACAGTTGCCTGAGAAACAGGAGGAGGAGGAGGAGGAGAACGGCGGATAACAGGAGAAGCAGGATGAGAGGGCGGAGGAGGAGGAGGAGGAGGAGGAGGAGGAGGAGGAGGAGGAGGAGGAGGAGGAGGAGGAGGAGGAGGAGGGCAGGAGGAGGAGGAGGACAAGAAGGAAGGGGAGGAGGACGGATGAAGACGAGGAGGAAGAGGAGGAGGAGGAGGAGGAGGAGGAGGGGGAGGAGGAGATGGAGGAGGAGGGGGAGGAGGAGGAGCAGCAGCAGGGAAGGCATGGGGGGCAAACTGAAGAGCAAGCCACCGCATGGTTCACGGTGAAGTCGCCTCCGTGCTCCGAGTCGCTGAGTATGCCCCCTCCGATGGTCCATTTATCAAGCGGTTGGACAGGGGATGCATGGCGGGGAAGATAAGAGGGGAGAGTGTCAATCCCCCTCCATCTCCTGCCACTGACCTCCACGACACAGCCTGGCGGCAATGCCTGCAGAACAGCATGCATACCACACGCTCGAGCGATGATACTGTCTGTACGTATACCCCACATGCTCCCACACGAAGTATTGACCTCCAGGACACATCCTGGCGGCAAAACCAGCGTCCTGCGTGCACGCGGCACACTCACGTGATGTCTCGGCAGCGCTGCCGCTGTTGCCCTGCAGGCACCGAACTCTGCGGACGAGGGAGCCCGTGAGACCCAACCGACCGACACCGATCAGCACAAAGCGGCATCGGCGCTGCACTACTGCAGGTTCGTGCCGTGTCGACCCTGGCGTTGGTTCCTGACACCGCGCTGGATCGTTCAACCTTGAACGATCGGCCGTCTCCGCAACGTCCGATCGTTCAACATCGACCGATTCTGGGCCGCCGGCGGCGTTCAACCTTGAACGCCCGCGCTGGGGTCGCCGCTGGTCGACACGACGCAGACCTACCGTACACAACTCCACCTCACCCTCCTCCTCCTCCTCCTCCTCCTCCTCCTCCTCCTCCACCTCGCCCTCCCCCTGTGCTGCGCGCTCCCGCAGGCGCGGGTCCTGGCGGCAGGACTCTGACTCTGACTCCGACTCTGGCTCTCTGAGTGGTGGCGAGGCCCGCGCGCGGGGGCCAAGCCCTCAACGAGAAGACGACGAGGAGGAGGAGGAGGAGGAGGAGGAGGAGGAGGAGGAGGAGGAGGAAGGGGAGGAGGAGGAGAAGGAGGAGGAGAAGGAGGAGGAGGAAAAGAAGGAGAAGGAAGAGGAGGATGAGGAGGAGGAGGCGGAGGAGAAGGAGGAGCAGGAACAGGAGGAGGAGGAGGAGGAGGCGCCCGAGGAGGACGAGGAGGCGGAGGGGGAGGACGACGGCGGGGACCACCCAGCCCCCCCGCCGTCGTACATGCTCCAGTGAGTGGCGTCCACGGACACGGCGATGGCGCCCCCGGACTCGTAGAGCGCCTCGGGCGCGGGCAGTGGTGAGGGGGGGGCAGCGGAGCGGGGGGAAGAGGTTGACTACCCATGAGGGGGGAAAGCAGATCAGGAAGAAGGCGAAGAAAAAAACATGGGGGGGGGACCCGATCAGGTGAGAAGCGGGGGCGCCTTTTTTTCAGAGTGCGTGGAGGAGGAGGGCAGGGGACGGGAGGAGCAAGCGGGGGAGAAGGAGGAAGGGGAACTGGGACACACAAATAAATACACACAACTAAAAATATCACCCATATTTTCCCATATTTTCTGGGTTTTTGTCTTCCCCCCCACTTCCCATATTTTCCTATATTTTCCTGGGAGTCGACGATTAATTGTGTCTGTGTGTTTCTTTCCCTCCTGAAAGGAGGAGGCTCTTGGCTCTAGGTTCTACGTTCTAACTTGGCCCCGCGCGCGCCCGCGCCGGGGCACGAGGTCCAGGTAAAAAGGAACAAACAGGCAACCAGGTAAAGGAGGCGGAGGAGGAGGAGGAGGAGGAGGAGGAGGAGGAGGAGGAGGCGGAGGAGGAGGAGGAGGAGGAGGCGGAGGAGGAGGAGGAAGAGGAGGCGGAGGAGGAGGAGGAGGAAGAGAAGAAGGTGGAGAGAGGGAGGGAGGAGAAGGGTGGAGGAGGAAAAGGAGGAGGAGGAGGAGGAGGAGGAGGAGGAGGAGGGGGGGGAGGAGGAAGAGTTCTGGAGTTCTGGGCGTGGCGGGTCGGGAAAACACAACTTACACGCTCGATGTCTGCCTCTTGGTTAGCTCAGCTTTGCTGGAGGCTTTAGGCCAGAGAACCTTGGGAATACGAGTTACGTCATCAGCCCGAGTGCCCTCTACCCATACGACGCGCGGCTTGGCTAGTTCCTTGAGCTGCTGATCTACATCGAACCCGCACGCTAGACAGATACATGCCCCAGTCCCGCGTGATGTCTCGATTTCTGACTTGAATCGAAAAAGCCCTGCAATATGCACCTGCCGCCCAGGGGGGGGGGCCAAACAGAGCGCCGTCCACATTAACTAGCTCAAAGCACGAAGAGGTGAGCCAGTTCTTGCGCTTAGCGTTGGTGGCTGTACCCTTGCACCTACTGAACTTACTCTCGATTGACTCGCATAGCACATGCTGAAACGAGGCAAACGCACAAACAGAGGGGGGGAGGTCTAGGTTGGGCCTGGCGGGCAGCTTTCCTACCACGGCTTTTCTCATGCTCGTGCTCTGCAGCCAAAGCCTCAATCGTGCCCTGGAGAATCCTCATCCGAACCAAGAATGCCTTGTGTTCATTGGCGACAACTCTCGTGCCGCTATTTTCTGACACTCGACACGTCAGCTCCGCGCGCGGCAAGGGCGTCAGCCATGGAATTACCCAACACCAGCAGCTTGGGAGCCTTGCAATGTAGCGCGTCCGCAGCCTCGATGTGCGAGCGGATGGACAGCATCGTGCACTATCTCTGGATGGTCATTGGCACGCACCACTTTGCCATCACAGGTCACTCTCTGGCCCCGATGCCTTCCTATAGCGCTGATTGCACCAACCGATGATGGCACTCTCGCTGTCCGTGGTATATATTGCAGCCTCTGTTGCCGCGCGGCGCAAGAACTAATGCCAGCAACTCTCCCCTGGCCACCGTCTGGCGTGGCCACGGTACGCCTCCCCAGGCACCGGGAGGGACAGATCCACGTCGTCGCCGAAGTTGCGGGAGCTGGCTAGGTCGCATATCACCCTTCTCCGGCCGGGTTTTTTGCTCTCGGGGCAGCCGCTGGCGCCCCCAAATACGTACCCGATAGTGTTCCAGGAGTCGGTACCCTGAGGCACCTCCATTGCGACCCGTGATGTTTGGATGGACCCTCGCGTTCAGAAACAAACTCCCGCCTCTCCCTGCGCAGATGCATCCCCGGCGAACTTCTCCGTCAAATCGCTCACGTCATGCCGAACTCGTCCTTCGAACGCCCGCGCGCGGCGGAAGGCAGTCTCTCGATGTATCCGGCAACGCAAGCAATCCTAACGCCCCTGCCGTCGTGCCCGTGGCCATGTGGATCCGGGAGCGATCGACAATATGATACCTGCGAACCTGCGACCTCCTGGACCTCCCTCCAACTGTTGGGGCAAACGACGGTACGACTGATTGCACACTCCTGCTTCCAGTCCTGACCCTTCGTGATGTAGAGCCGCACGCTGCCGCAGACTGGCTTGTACGGTCTGCTCGTGTTCGCCAAAGCAGGAACTGGGCAAGTCGATGCTTTCGATACACGCGAAATTGCCGGCAGAAAATTGCCAGGTGTGTTCGGCACCGTCACAACTACATGGCGTGGCCCAGCTTGTCAGTGAATCTTGTCGCCAAACCGCCTGAAATACATAACTGATCGCTGATCCTTGAAACCCTCGAATGTGTCGAATCTTTTGAGCTTGTGGAACAGACGCAACTTCTCGAACCAGGTCTGGCCACGTTCGGCTTACGCCATCCCGGATACTCGCTCGACGGGCCCAACAAGACAACCACAAGCGTAAGTGTTCCCTTGGCATCTTGCAGGCAATGTCTCTACATGCGGTTTTGAAGCTTATGGTGTGGCCGAACATCGTCCCGCAATCCGGGGACCGGGTGCAAATTGTCAGCGGTACTGTGTCATGGCGTCTCCGAAAAAAAAAGCGTGCAGCTTGTGCCCATATGTTCCTGCCGTTCGTGCTCCAATCTGGATGCGAGGCCGAACCACCGCGTCGCCCGAACATATTTGATCGCGCGCTTGTGCATGGCCTCGCGCTTGGCCTGCCGCGCTGACCTACATGCCCGTGCGCGCCGAGAGTCACCTCCAAAATCTGCCCCCAGGTAAGGCGCCCGCGGCGTCGCTCGCACCAAACACCCTTGAGCTCGCACTCGTCGTTTGCAATGTATTTGGCGTCGTCCAATTTCGCGAATGCAACCGCGCGTTCGGGCGAAAGGAGGAGGAGGACGAGGAGGAGGGAGGAGGGAGGAGGCGGAGAGAGGAGGGAGGAGAAGGTGGAGAGAGGATGGGGGCGGAGGGAGGAGGCGACAGCACAGGACAGGACATCCGCACGAGGGGGTCACCGTCAATGCGCCCGCGAAGGTGCAGTGTGGGGCGCATGCGTAATTCCCCTGCGTGAGGGCAATGCAGCTAGGACTCGACGGCCCTTCGGCACCTTTTCGAGGGAACTGCCGCGGCCTGCGCAGAGGCGGGCACGCTGCCCTCCTCGCCCCAAGCCCCCCCCCCCTCCTCCACCACAGGCGAGCGTGCGGCCCCTTCGCCGGGAGCCCTGTACTGCCAGTCAGTAGCTCTCCGATGAAACCAAAGGGGCGCGGCGCCGCTGGCGGTGCGTTGCCAATGGCGCGTGCGAGCGGGGCTGCCCAAAAAGGGTGTTTCCCTGAACCCCTCTTTACTAGGCGAGCCATCTTTCTCTCTGCATCCCACGGATAAGGAGGACCGAGACAGAGAGGGGTGGGCACTCCAAGATGCCCTCGCTAGTGCGATCGGCGCCCCCTGCGCCAAGACAGTTGCTTTCCCTCGCGCCACACGCGCTCAGAAAAGCGCGACCCCTGCTCGTGTTTACTTCACCTCGCGCCGGCTCGCCCGTCACTTCGTTTCGTCGCCCTCTGCAAGGTCACGCTCAATAGCTCAGAAACGCCCAAACACCAAAAACGGGCCTCCAGAGGCGGGAAATTACGATCACTAACTTGCGGGGTCTACTCAACACGTTCTGGGGTTCTGGGGACGGGGAAGCGGGATCGCAACGGCTGTCAACTCTGGGCGGGCAATTTTGTCGACCGCGATCCCAACTGACAGCCATCGAGGGGCGGCCGAGCCCCCTCGTCCTCCCAAGATCTCGGGCTCCTCCTCATGGATCTCCCGCCTCCTCCTCGCTCCCCTCCCCTCTCCCGCCGCCGTCCGTCATCCTTCCTTCTTCGAAAGGATCAAGATACGCAGCATAGACCTACACTCTCGGAGCTTTTCGCAGCTTTCCTGGATCGTCGCCGGATCCCCCTCTCTGGAGCGCGGAGCGCGCCAGGGGCGGCGCCGGAGGCGCCGCCAGGGGGACCCAGCGCCGATACAGAAAATCTGCGCGGAGCGCCAACAATTTATGTGTCTGCGGTGTTTTGTCCTTTGACCTTCCCACCTTCATCTGTCATCCATCTTCTTCCTCCCCCTCCTCCTCCTCCTCCTGCTCCTCCCTCCCTCCTCCAACCTCCTGCCACCTGGCCTTCCTCCCTGAAGGCCCTCCTAGATGGGGACGGAGTAGATGGGTCGAAAGATCGCGCCCCGCATCGCCGACACATCGGCGATGCACGGGCGATGTATCGTCGATGCGCTGGCGATGCATCGGCGACGTCGGCGATGCTTCAGCGATGTCGGCGTGGAGAAAATCGGGCTCCGCATCGAGCCGCATCGTCGATGCATCGGCGATGCGGCGCGATCCTCCGACTCCATCTACTACGACCCCATCTGGGTGGTAATGCGGGGTGGCCCCACTGGGGGGGTGAAGAACCAGGCCCAGGAGGGGCCTTTGGGGTCTCCCTTTGGGGCCACCGTTGGCTCCAAAAGAGGCCCTGCAGGGCCCCTCGAGGGCCCTTTCCTTCACCCCCCACCGGGGTCACCCCCCCCTTACCACCCGCCCGACCCTCCGAGGACCACCCGCCCGACCCTCCGAGGCCCTCCTCCGAGGGGGGGAAATGAGAAGGAGAAGGCCTTCTCAGAAGGCGGCGGGACTTCTCAGAAGACGGCGCGCCTTCTGGGAAGCTTGTTGTATGTCTCCGGGGCAGGCTCCGACAACTCCTCCGAAGGCCCGGGGACTGCCGAATCTTCCGAGAAGACCTCCTCCGTCTCACTTCCACCCCCGTCGCTCGCCGCCGCCCCTCCCTCCCTCCCCCCCTCCCTCCAGCCTCCAACTTCCCCCCGCCAGCCTTCCTGCCGCCTGCCCCTCCTCGCCTCCTCCTTGGCAGCCCTCCCGAGTGGAGAAGGCCTGCCCATCTGCCCCCCATCCCCCCAAAGGAGCGGCTCGGGCTCCCTCGCCTCCGCCGCCCTCGCACCACTCTCTTCCCAAGACGAGGCCAGGGCGAAGATAACCGCGGGCAGGGACACGTCGAGAATCTCTGAGATCGGGCGGCTCTGGAGGATGTCTTGGGCGCCGCGGCCTTCTCAGAGCGTTCTGGGGCGCGGAACGGATGCATCCTCGTGCTGGCCCCGTCCGTCCGACCTCCTCCCCGTCCGCCTCGCATCTTCCACCTTCAGTACCCTTCCTCTGGCCTTAGTATTATCCCTACTTCCTGTTTCTTCGCGTCTCCTCCATCATCCCTCCGCGCCAACACAACAACCCCCTCTTCCGCATCCTCCTCAACGTCGTGCTCCTCCTCTTCCTCCACTGATCCACAGGCGTCGTTGTCGTTCTCATCCTTCCCCTCCTCCTCCTCCTCCTCCTCCTCCTCCACCTCCTCCTCCTCCTCCTCCTCCTCAGTCTCCTCCACTCCCTCCTCTCCCTACTGCCCTGTTCCATCTTCCTCCTCCTCTTTCTTATATTTCTTCTTCTGCTACTCTCCCTGCACTCATCCCCCCCTCATCCTTCCTGACACGGTCACGACGCGCTAGCATGGTTTGCGGATCCGTGACGATGACGCCAGGCCCACGGATCGAACAACGCGCCCCCGAAAGACGAAAACGGTGCAGCCCGATCTTGGCGAGGGAGCGCGCCGACATCGCGGACGCAGGACCCCATGGCAGACCCAGGCGCCTCAGTCGATGCTTCCGCTTCCTCAAACTTGGCACCCTCTGCCCTCGCCCATCGCCGCTCCCGATCTCGCAGCTCTCCCCATCTCGGGCCCCTCGGGTCGGTCGAACGAAAAGGAAGGAGGAGGAGGAGGAGGAGGAGGAGGAGGAGGACGAGGAGGAGGAGGGAGGAGCAGGAGGAGGAGGAGGAGGGAGGGGGGGGAGGAGGAGGAGGAGGAGGGAGGAGGAGGAGGAGGAGGAGGAGGAGGAGGAGGAGGAGGAGGGAGGAGGAGGAGGAGGAGGAGAAGGAGGAGGAGGAGGAGGAGGAGGAGGAGGGAGGGAGGAGGGAGGAGGAGGAGGGAGGAGGGAGGAGGGGGAGGAGGGAGGGAGGAGGGGGAGGGAGGGAGGGAGGGAGGGAGGGAGGGAGGGAGGGAGGGAGGAGGAGGAGGAGGAGGAGGAGGAGGAGGAGGAGGAGGAGGAGGAGGAGGAGGAGGAGGAGGAGGGTAGAAGGGGGGCCCACGAACTCGATCACGTCGCCGGTTCTCACGGTGCCTACGGGCGTCGAAAAAGCTCCGGGCCGCGGACTCAGCAACCGCCCCTTGCCGTATCCAAGGGGAACCAAGAGGTTCCGATACCGCTACTCTCGGCTGTGGACAAACGTCCTTTTAGTAAACCTCCCTTTAGTGAAAGCGGCCTGGGACCGAAACCGACGGACCTGGACCCGCAAAAATGACGGCCGCGACGCCCTCTCGCGAACCGAAAACGGCCAATTCGCTAATCGACGTGTCAGGGCCCGAGGTCTATCTACCCCCGATACTCTTAGCCTAGCCCGGAGGAGGGACATCAGGGGAGGGGCACCGCAGGGGCTCGACCACAGAGAAAACCCTCCACAGGAAGCCCAGCCCTGAGACCCAACCACGTCCATCGCTTGCTGGTGTGGAACGTCACGCCATAGCAAAGCCATCGACACGCAAGAAACCCTGGGCACCCTGGAGGCAAGCAGGGTGTTTCGTGGCATGGGCTGCCACTGCATGGGTGCCTCTGCCTCCTCCCACACTCCCCCTCCCCCCGAGGGCTGGAGACGCCTGCATGAGAGGATGCAGCTTGTTGGCGGGCAGCACCTGGCGGAGGCATGGGAGCGCGCGCTCCCTTCCACCCCCCACTGGGAGGCCACATGCGAACCCGACCCCATCAGCCCACGATCTCTGAGCAAGGGGGGAGAGAGGTGGATTCCACTTCGTTCGCGAGGTCCCCAACGAAGTGAGCCCCACCTCCCCCCCTAGAAATCGTGGGGTGTTGTATGGTCGGGTTCGCATGTGGCCTCCTACCCACCCCTTGCTACTGTCAGGTCGGACCTGTCCCCCCACAGGGGGATTGTGGGCGAACAGCTGTTGCAAACAACCACAACAATGCTCCAACCATGCTCAAACATAGTTTGCACCGTCCTGTTTTGCTATTTTTGGATACTCCTCCTGTAGAGGGACAGGCCCGACTTAATCCTACCCACACCTCGCTACGGCAGGTTCGTGTCGTGCCGACCCCAGCGTTGGTTTTTGACACCGCAGGGATCGTTCAATCTTGAACGATCGGCCGCTGCCGCAACGTCCGATCGTTCAACATCGATCGATTCTTGGTCGCCGGCGGCGTTCAACCTTGAACACCCGCGCTGGGGTCGCCGCTGGTCGACACGACGCAAACCTACCGTACTGAGCCTCCCCTCTCCGCCTCCCTCTCCCCCCTTCTCATGCTCGGCCTCCTCCTGCTCCTCGCCTCTCCTCCTGCCCTCGCCCATCAGGGAGGGACCTCCGAGCTTCACCGAGGAGCGCCCTCCGTGCTTCCCAGCGTTGGGTCGGGCCTGTCCCCCTACAGGGGGAGCTTGGGCGAAAAATGAAGACTACTCGACCCATTCGAGGGCTTCATTCAAGGGCTTCGAGGACGATTCGACCCACAAATAATAAAAACATCGTCCCATGACTTGTTTAACAACGATTCTTGAAAACCCCTCCTGCAGAGGGACAGGCTCGACTTCCTCCCAACGTCGGCGGGCTCCAGATTCCCGAGCTCGTCTGTTCCAAATTTCCTCAGGCCGCTTCTTCTCGGTGTGGGGTTCGCGCCCTCGTTTCCGGGTCGACGTGTTCATCCCTCATCCTCATCCTATGCATGGTGCTCTCGTTGCTCCTCGCACCTTGTTTGTCCCCAATCCCCCTTTGGCGCGTACACGCTCCAAGAGTGCGTACTGCGATTCCTGCCAGATCGCGGCCTCCTTCACGACATTCGTGTCGAGCATCTGTGACGAACTCGGTCGATCCCGATCTGCACATACCCCTCACTGTTGCGGGTTTTGATTTGCACAACGGGAGCGACTGCTCACATGGGCGAAGGCGATTCCCCTCCCTGGCGCGCGGGGCCTGCCAAGGAGAAGGCTTCCACGCCGATCCGAGAGATCCGGGCGGAACTCTGGAATTTGATATGTTTGCGAGGATCTGGATAATCATTGATATCGTTAGTAGTACGATTAACATTATTCTCCGCATTCTTATGAAGTGTAGGAAGAGCAATCCTATCATGCTTACTATTCTTCGTGAGGAACATTTCCCATCTTGCCGCACCCGTGCCGTCGGGTCGCAATGCATCCTCCTCCTCCTCCTCCTCCGCCTCGCCCTGGTGGGGAATGTTCTTGTTTGCCGACTGGGCCGCCAGAGGTCCTTCCGTGTTCGATCGTTGGAGCACACATCGCTGGTTGCTCTTGCGGTCATGCTGTTGCCCTCCACGTGCGGGTTCGGATGCCCGAAATGGGCACGGAAAAATGGGTACAATGCCCAACAACAAATGTTGTCCCAAACCAACAGCGGCCGCTGTTGGGTGGGCGGCCTTCTGTCTCAAATGGACACAGGCCGCGGCGGCGCGGACAGCGAGTCCTGTTCAAAATGAACAGGAACTGCTGTTGGGCATCGTACCCATTCTTTCCGTACCCATTTCGGGCGTCCAGAGCGGGTTTCAGCCTGCCGTCATGTGAGTCCACGCCCCCGGCGGCGGCTCCCTGGTGGAGCCCTCTCGCGGACCTTCGATCCGATCCGATCCGCTCCGCTCCCCCCTCGTCTTAGGTCGGGGCTGTCCCCCTACAGGGGGATTTTGGACCAAAAACTGAAAACGTAGCCCCAGTCGTTTCCAGACCGTTGTTGTACTATTTTTGACTCGTCCTCCTGTAGCGCGCTCTCGGCTCTCCCCTCTCTCACCCCTCCTCGAGCGCACCTGGAAAGAAATCCAGCCTGCTCCGTCACCCGCGCACAGCTCGGCCGTGCGATCGGGTGTCGGAGCAGCCGGATAAAAGGCCGCGGCGGACCCAGGATTCAACGAGACGCCGTCTTGTCGAACAATAATGTGAAGCGCCTGAACATATACAGGGAACAAGAAACCCCTCTCTCCCCTCTCCTCCTCCACCTGCTGGCCCTCCTCTCTCCGCTCTGCTCCTCCTCCTCTTCCTCCCCCTTCCTCTTGATCCTTCCCGCTCCGACTGCTGCTCCACCTTCTCGACGTCCTCCCCTTGAGCCAGCATTCTCGTCCGCTATCCTAATTCTCCTCCTCCTGCAACTCCTCCTCCTCCTCCTCCTCCTCCTCCTCTTCCTCCTCCTCCTCCATTCCATTCCCTCATGAATAACTCCTCTCTGTCGTACCCCGAGGCCAGTCGAAAGGGCGGGCCAGGCGATTCGCCTGAGACCTCCTCACCACATATGACCCTAGCGCCGCGCGCATTCGCTTCGAAAAATTGCAAGCGTTTCGCGGATTGAGGGCGGGCATTCTTTTTAATGTAACTCTCGCCTCAGCGCCACATATTGAGGGCGGGTCATTTCCAACATATGGCTCTCACATCCAATTTGAAAAAGTTTCACGGATGTCGATGGCCAATGTGTCAGACATGGTGTCTTGGAAGGACTCTGGCTTGTGAGGACGCAGCAGTTATGTTGATTCGCGGTGTTGAAGTCCCAGGCATGGCGTTCTGGTACGATCCTCAATCGTCAAGATCAAAGCAGTCATGCCGATTTGTCGTGGCGTTGGAGTCCCGAGAATGGTGTTTCGGCACGCTCCAGGGTCTTCATACAGATCTCTCCCAACGAGGCGGCTCCGTCAGTGAAAGTGAACCCTCGGAGGGGCCTATGAAGAGGGAGCTTGGAGGGAGGGAAGATGTTTTCCAACATCGCTGATGAGTCTTGGGTTTACACTGCTGCCGCTGCTGCTCACGGCGGACTTGGTCGTAGACCTGAAGCCGTCCCCATCCCTGCCCCGAAAAGCATGCAGGGACGCAGGGCCCGTTTTAAAAGCTTGCGCCACCAACCGAAAAGGGCGGGCTTCCCCTGGAGGCGAGGGAGACACGAAGGACGGGGACAACACGGGAAGGTTTACACTGGTCCTCCCCCTCCTCCTCCTCCTCCTCCTCCTCCTCCTCCTCCTCCTCCTCCTCCGCCTCCCCGTGGCTACCCGCAGCAGCCGGACCCTCCCGCTGTCGCCTCGTAGCCGGTGATGCCGATGGCGGCCTTCTGGAAGACGTGATCCTTGCACTCCGGAGTGGACCCGAAGCCTGCGGCGCACCCAAGGAGTCATAATTATAACCTTAGGTCGGGCCTGTCCCCCTACAGGCCGACATCGTCCCCTGACTATTTTTCATTATTTTTGCATATCCCTCCGGTGGAGGGTCAGGCCCGACATATAATCAGAATCAGAAGACGGGAAACCACCGCAAGAAGCGTCGGGAATAGCATCTTACGGCCAGCTGGATTCTCCTCGAGAGTCGGGTCAGAACGCACCCCAGGAGAGCTCAGGGCGGCGAGGGCCACCTCCGAGGGGCCAGGACGAGGCCCAAATCTCCCTTCGCATCGGACGAGGGCGCTGTGGTTTTTTTCTTCTGGCGGGGCGCTTCCAAATCAACCCAGCTCGAAACATGCAGCAGAAGGATCGGGTCTAGGGATCCGCTCCTGTCTCTCAGCGATATGTATTTCTCCGAGGCGTCGGAACTCAGGGCAGGAGAAAGGGGCTCCAGCTGCCCCGCCCGTGCTCGCCGCTCTCCGCCGACCGCCCGCCCCTATCTCTACTAAGGGGCAACGTTCGGGAGCACCGGCCGAAGAGGGGGGGAGGGGAACATCATCCTGGAGTCTCGGAGGCGCGCACACATGGAGTAGCGATCCATGGACTTGGCGCGCGGTCCCCAACTCCATGGATCGGAGGAGGTGCCCTCCCCAAAATGCGGCCCATGGCGGCCTCGCTCGGCGGCTGAAATCCGCGATTTCCCATGGAAGCGGGACCCGTCGCTGATCCCCCCCCTTTAATCCATGTCTGCGATCGCCTGGGAATCGGCGACGCGTCGCGGACGCGTCGGCGAGGGGCTCCCGATGATGTCGATCCCGCGCGCTGCTGGTCGGGCTTGGGGCACCGAGCCCCTGTCTGCGATGCGTGGCCGCCTTGGGGCCCGTGCGCCCCCCCCCCTCCGAGCCTTGCCCCCCATCTGCCCCCCTCCACCCTGCCTCCACCTTTCGGTCGGGCCTGCCCCCCTACAGGGGGATGCTGAGCGAAAAATAAAATAAGTATACGTTTAAACAGTGCTCCGCAATAGTCAAAAGTGGTCCAAAACTCATCCCCAGGCTATTGTTTGAAATCAGATGTTTGAATTTTCCGCTCGTAGAGGGACAGACCCACCTCACCTTAGGTCGGGCATGTCCTCCGACAGGCGGATTTTGGGCAACAAATTAAACATAGCCCCCCAAAAAAAACTCCAACCACATTCAAAACTAATCGAACAACGGTCCCCATGTTGTCTTGTTGATACCATTTTTGAATATTCCTCCTGTAGAGGGACACGCCCGACTTACATCTACCCCCCTCACCCCGCCTCCCCCCCCCCCGCCCAATCCCCCGACTCGGACGAGACAAAGGGACGAGGTGCCCCTGGACAGGAGGCGGGCCCCCTTTCCTCTGGGGGGCCCATGGGGAGCGGCGGAGAGAGAGGCCCAGGTGCCACACGCTCAGGCCCGCGATCCCCTCGGGGGTCTGCTAACCGGGGTCAACAGACCCAACCAAAAAAACTACCATGCAAGAAAACAAGAACTGCAACGCAGGGCTTCGCAAACCCGGGTCAGCCAATATGCGCGGCCGCCTCGCGGCCACGGGCGGCTCGCTAACCCGGGTCAGCCAGAGGGGGTCTTCGCAGGATCCTGCAGGATCCGGTGCCCTGGCTGACCCCCGTTTGCACTGACCCTCGTCTCGTAAGCTCCGATTCCCCACAGCGCCGATTGCGCCAGGGAGAAACATTGCGCCAGGCGCGGTCGGGGCGAGATCATGGTCGGCGCCAGATCAATGTGGACGGGCCCGACCAAGATCGGCCGTACTCTGGGTGCCGACCACGCCAGCCAAGCAAGGGAAAGATCGACAATCGACCGGGGGTGCACATCGGGCAGGTACGATTCAAGAGTGGTGAGTTCCAGACTGGCTCGCAGGCTTCGGCCTGGCGGCCGCGACGGCGACCCAGGAACACTTGGTCAATCGCCCGCTTCCTAGCGGGGCATTTCTTAATCCTTAGGTCACACTGCGGCAAACATAAATCGCATCCGTCATCGCCCGACGGAAAGGGATCCCCAACCCCAGGATAAGGAGGGCCCTTCCTCCGCTCCGTTCTCGCACACTCGCTCGCCAACAACAGAGGCTCAAAACCCGTTCTAACGAATGAAAGACAGTAAGAGCGACGACTCAGATTGCAGGCATCGTGCCACCCGAAGGAACACATAATAAAGAACGAAGAAACTGTTCTGGCGACGGCCGTTCTTGGCAACAAACAGGTTCCGTGACATACACAATGCGAAATGCTTAAGAAATCATGGGTTAAGAAATTCATAGTCT
Organism: Prorocentrum cordatum; assembly: GCA_963575745.1. Classification (NCBI taxonomy): domain Eukaryota; class Dinophyceae; order Prorocentrales; family Prorocentraceae; genus Prorocentrum; species Prorocentrum cordatum. Next base: position 279,359 of record CAUYUJ010017349.1, on the reverse strand, counting down.
CAGAAATTGAATAAAACCCAGAACTTCTATCAAAATCTTGGGATTTACATTGAAAAGTTAAGAATAATCGAGACTCTGGACGAAAACTTAGGTTTTCTTAAGCATCGCCTAGGGTGTACGCCTAAGTAGCAGCCCGAGAACCAAAGCCCCTCCTGAACCCACAGCGGTCCTTATTTCAGCGTCTTGACTGTACCCCGAATGCGTATACGCGTGAGAGAGGGAGGGAGAACAAACCGGCGGATCACGACTCGAATCGTCTCCTGCGAGAGCCGATGACCAAGGCGTGAGCGCGACGACGAGGCGAGAACGCCTAGCACATCACTCCAATCATGTCGAAGTACCGCTCAAGTGTCAGAGCAACGAAAGAACATTCATGATGCCCCCGAATGGGCCTCAAACAATTCATCAATGTATGCGTGCAACAAAAGTGGATATTCCTGTGTGATATTGTTGATGTGCTTAGTGTTACGGTTTGTACCGTTGTTGTTGCTGTTGTAAGTGTGAATGATGCTGATGTTGTTGTTGGTGCTAGTGCTGGTGGTGTCGATGTTTCTGCTGTTGCTGCTGCTGTTGTTGTTGCTGCTGTTTCTGTTGTTGTCGTTATCATTGTTGTGGTTGTGGTTGTTGTTGTTATTGGTGGTGGTGGTGGCGCTGCTGTTGTTGTTGCTGCTGTTGTTGTGGTTGAATTGCCACTTCTAGAGAGTCTGTATTGTTGATCTCTGGCAGCGGGTCTGCGCGCCCTCGCCTCGACGCTGGCTGCAGTTCCTCTGGAAACGAGGCTCCCGCTCGAGCGCGGGCTTGCATGCACATAATATGTCCCCTTGGAGGCCCGGCTACAGCGACAACGGCTCCCGCCCGATACTTCTTCACAATGGACCCCGAGACGCCCTGGCCAAACAGGCCCCCGAGCTCAGGAACGGCGCTCTCGCCTGAGATGACCCTTAGGTCGGGCATGTCCCCATACGGGCGGATTTTGATAGAAAATTTAAAAAACCATCTGTCGAACAAAATTCAATCATAGGCAACAATAATCCAACATTAGACCCCTACTTTCTATGGTCTATGTTTGAATATTTCCCCGGTGGAGGGTAATTCAATGAAGTTGGCGGAGGCCGGACCACGACGACACGGGCCCCTGCTCGATACCTCGTCGCGATTTGCTCCAGGAGCCCCTGGCCAGAAGGCCCCCGCACTCAGGATCGGCGCTCTCGCTCAAAACTTTCCCGCGATTCGGTCAAATTGGTGGAGGCCCAACTACGACGACAAGGCCTCTCGTTCGATACTTCCTCAGGATGTGCTCCGAGGGGCCCTGGCCAGAGAGGCCTCCAGAATCAAGAGAGTGGCGCTCTCGCTCGAAACGATCTCGTAATTCAGGCAAGCTGGTGGAGGCCCAACTACGGCGACAAGGTCTCTCGTTCGATATTCCCTCAGGATGTACTCCCAGAGGCCCTGTCCAGAGAGGCTTCCGGAATCAAGAAGGCGCTCTCGCTTGAGACGTTCTCGTAATTCTTGGTGGAGGCCCAGACACGGCGACAAGGGTTCCGGGTTGATATTTCTCCATATGTATTCCGAGAGCCCCTGGCCAACGAGGCCCTCGAATTCAGGAACGGCGCTCTCGCTCGAGAGGTCCTCACATTTCAGCCAGTGGCCGACAAGGAAGATATTCCCCCCGAAAGGGGTGCGATCGAAGACGAAATGGGCGGGTATCGAGGGTTGGGGCATACAGCATACAAGACACGCGTGCCAGTGACAGCGAACAGTCTGAAAACGATTGCTGTTGTTGTTTATTGCCCTTCGCAAAACGAGTCAATGCTTCTATGAGAAAACGCGCCTCCCACACAGTTGTTCTTCTAGCCATCCCAAGCCCCGAGTTGTCAAGGATGGATTCATGCTCTCGTGTGACTCGTCCTCGAGTAAATAAACGTCGGTTGTCTGTATGCCTTTCTCTTTCAGCCTGGCGGCCATCAGGCGGGCTGCGGCCGGTACTCCATTCCCGGGGGGAGTTGCTTGCTGCGTCTCATGCTGTGTTGATACGAAGAGCACAGACGTGGCCGTCCGAACCTCCTTGGTCAGGTAATCAGCCGCACGGCATTCAGCAAGCTCAAGCATGTCGGGCATCAAGTGCAACGAGGGCGATCCCAATATGATCTTCCCGAAAAGGCCCGGGCGCACGAACAGAGTTCGGAGCGAAAAGCCGCCGCTCAGTGAGCAGCCCAGGATTGCCCTGCACGCGGCAGGAAGCCCGACCACACCGAGTTGCTGTTCCGCCCACGGCACTACATTCTCACATAGCACCTTTAAGAAATTGCTGCAATCCTTCCAGTAGTCACGACGGCGAAGCGCACGGAACGAAGCTATGTCCCACCCACATCTCGACATACAAATGCAGGCAGGATCATGCCCGACACCTACCACTGCAAGGTGCCTCAACGGGGAGTACATCGGAGAGTCCTGATCAAGACAGTAGCCCGTTCGGCTGTAAAGGTGGAGGGCAGAAAGAGCAAACAACTCAGGCTCAGCATCCATGACATACAGGACCGAGTCAGGGACTCCACCGGCAAGAGGAGGAGCAAGGCTGACTCGCAACTTCAACTCGCCAAACTCGAAAGGATGGTGACTTGTGCGCATCAGGCCATACGCAGGACATTGATCCATACCAGGTGTTATGTCAGGTTGCTGCAATGAAGGCGAAGTATCACCTGGGATTGCAGCAGCAGCGAAAGCAGTCCCAGCCCTCAGACGCTTGGCTGCTCCCGCATGTGTTGCTGCACTCGCGGCGCGTTTAAGAAACGTCTTGACTGCTACGTCGATCGACTCACCTTTGTACGTCGCATCAATGTCCTCACTAGTCACCCCATCGAGCGAAGATGGCTTTTCAATGCGGAGTATATGTTTCAACACCGCTTCCGCTTCAAGGATGACTGTCTCGGGCGTTCCATCCGCGTCAATCGATTTCAAGAAATCTCTGAAACTTGCTGGCATGGCGTGGCTTCGTGCCGCAACCCTTCGAGCCAAATGGCTACGGATTGTTGTGCTGTTGTTGCTATTGCTTTTGTTGTTGGTTTTTTATGTGTTTCTGGTTGAATTATCACTTCTGAAAAATACTTGCTGTTGATCCCCCCGCCCGGTCAACATTGTATTTGACCCATTGAAGTGCCCCTCCCAAGGCTCGCACCCTGTTTTTTATATCAGGGAACATCTTAAACGTCAAACTGCGCTCCCGGCCCCAGAGTTACAACAACAACGGCTCCCGAAGGATACTTCCTCACAGTGTATTGAAGAATCGCGCTCTCGCGCGGGACCTCCTCACACTGTATGTACGAATCTCACCCTCGCGTGGGGCTTCCTTCGAACTCCGCGCCCTCGACACTCAGGAATCACGCTTTCGCTTCGGCCTTTCTCAATTTACTTGGGAGTCGCGCTCTCTCTCGAGACTTCCTCGCGAATCGTGCAGGACCCACGCTTCAACAACCCGCCTGCTCGACCTGGTCGCCTGGTCCCGCCTTCCAGACCCGTCCGCTATGGATCTGCCCATCCGATCTGCCCGTCTGGTTTTACCACTTGTTTTCTGCTCTTTGCCCCCAACCTGCTAATCTCTCTCGTGCTTCATCCTTGTCCCTCCCCTTCCACCCGTCCTCTCGTTATCTGTTTTAGGGGAAGCACGGCATGCACGTGGCAGGTAAGGAAGATATACCCCCAAGTGGGTACGATCGGAGACGAAGAGGGCGGGTACCAGGGGCTTTGGAGATACTATTGAATGGCGCGTGAGCAGATACAATGCGGGCGCGGCCACAAGAAACCCAACCCTGAGAACCCGTGCGCGAAGTGCGCCTGAGGGGAAGCCCGGAGCACCCTGAACGCAGCAGCTCCTTCAAAGGCTGCGGGAAGTCACCGCGCTGCGCGAGGAGCGAAGAAACCCAGGATACCCTGACGAAAAACACATGGTTTCTTGATGCGCGCCCCCACAGTAAAAGCGACCAGTCTTAGAATGAGTGTTCTTGTTGGTGGTGTTGTTGCTGCGTTGTTGTGTTTTATTGTTGCTATTGTTGTTGATGTTGTTGCTGTGCGTGCGTGCGTGCGTGCGTGCGTGCGTGCGTGTGTGTGTGTGTTTGTGTGTGCGTGCGCTTGTGCGTCCGTGCGTGCGTGCGCGTGTGCGTGTGTGTGTGCATGTGTATATGAATGTGTGTGTGGCTCTACGCCGCGACTTTGAGCGCGTGGCCGCGATGACAACAAGTGTGTGTGTGTGTGTGTGTGTGCAGTCGTGCGTGCGTGTGTGTGTGTGTGTGTGTTCGTGTGTGGTTGTGTGGTTGTGAGTGTGTGTATGTGTGTGCGTGTGAGTGTGTGCGTGTGTGTGTGGTCGTGTGTGGTTGTGTGTGCGCGTGAGTGTGCGTGTGTGTGTGTTTGTGTGTGTGTGTGTGCGGAGCCCTGGATGGTGGAACCCTGCGCGTTTGGAGCACTGTTTCGGGAGCACGATGTGTGCCAACAACTGTGCTCATGGAGCTGATCACACACGTGGCAACAAACCCGTGGCAACACAACGCTGGACCTGTTTGTTCTCTCTCTCTCTCTCCCTTTCTCTCTCTCTCTCTCTCTCGTTGTCTCTCTCCCTCGCTCACGCACGCACGCATACACAAATGCGTATGTGTAAAACAAAGTACGATAGAGCGTCCGGCTTGCAACAATATGTCTGCGTGTGCGTCAAATTCTGTACCCGTTGCCGCCTGACTCGTACGGCCACTCGATGGCCATCGGTATGCCTCCACGCTCCTTGATCATCTCGTATGCCAACTCCACTGTTGCGCCTAGCGGGAACTAAAAACAGATCACAAGAACTCACGCAGGCACCAACACCATGTGTTCTGACGAGGTGTCCTGACGGTACGAGCAGCATGCTACCTCGAGGGATCCGCAATCGTTGCGCCAAGACTGAAGACCTGATCAACAACATGTCCACCAGAATTCACCACTTCCGTTGCCGAACATGCGCCGACTCTTCGGGGCACCTTTCCACAACATCCCCCGGGGCAGCATGCTCGCGAGGCGTGGGTGGCGGAAGAACATGGGGAAACCGAGGGTGCTCGAAAAAGCCTAAGGAACCACTCGGAAAAGGCCGAAGACCGCGCGAGTTTGGAGTCCCGAAACGGTGCGGTGACGAACCGTGCGGTGACCTCGAAATCCCCCAAGACCTCACCGCACGGTCCGTCACCGCACGGTTTTGGGACCCTGGAGACCCCTGTCGCCCGAGACATCCTCGGAGAGGGACTCGAGTCCCAAAACCGTGCGGTGACCCCGAATCCCCACCAACTCACCGCACGGTGTGGTCACCACCCCGTTTGGGGACCCCCGAGCGAGGAGGAAGAGGCCCAACCGAGCCGGGAGGACGACTCCGCGAGAGCGCAAATACAACGGAAACTACGGCTCTCGTGCGCCCTGGGACGCCCCGACGAGGCCCGCCTCTGTACGAGCAGGGGCCGACCCTCCCGGCATTCCTAAGGGCCAACCGCAGTGTTCGAGATAACGCACTGAGATCAGAACAGGATGCCGATGTTAGGGGGAAAACAAACCTACCTCGCTTTTGACCACCCTCGCTTCCAAGAGATACCAAACGATGCCAACCTACGGCCTGCGCTGGTCAGGCCGCTTGACGAGGAGGCGCGTGGTATGACTTGGTTTTGCCTGGAAGCGAAAGCGGGGTAGGTAATTCACGCTCTGAGATGTATCAGAACAAGACGGTCTCAGCCAGAAGTGCTCTGCCGTGGAGACCGTCTCGCGCAAACCACCAAGGGTGGCATTCTCTGAGGGGCCCGTGGTCAGGTCGGGACGCTTCGCCACCGCTCGTCTGTCTCTGGGGCCGTGCTGGAGGCCTGGAGTCCCGAGCACGCTCCCCGAGCCTCGGGGGAAACCACGCGGCGTACCCCCGAGAGCCCACGAGAGCGCACAGGCCCCCAGGAGCGGGGGGTCGTCTGCCCTCAAACCCCCTCGGCCCACAGAAGAAACACCAAGACACCATCGCATCATGGGGACAAGCAGTGGCATGAGGACATCCCGGTGCCTGCCATCGGGAAACGAATAATTACACAGAAAACAAAAAACCTCCGAAGGTCCGCGCGGATTTCTCGGACCGTCGCTGGAGCCCCCTGGCGGCGCGCGCTCCGCGCGCCAGGGAGGAGGTCTTAGCGCCGATCCAAGAAATCAGCGCGGGCCTCCGAAAGTCTATGTTCATGTCACTGGTCGTTCCTCGATGCCAGAAGCACCGTGGTTTGAGGACATGGCCTGACCTTCCTGGGCCGTGCCTCCTTTTTGCAACGCCTCTGCCTCGCATTGCACAGTGTCGGCGCACGATGGCGCATGCTGCCCGACTCTGCGGCGCACCTGGGCTGGCTGGGGAAATGCAGGAACTGCCTCTGCACACGTCAAGACCGAACCTCATCCAATCGATACGATCGAAATCGGCACGGAACGAATGGGCACGAAGACCAAGGTAATGCCTATCCATCTTGGGCAGGACTCGGTGTCGGTGTCGCGCGGACGCTGCTCCCTTGAGACAACAAGTCGCATGCCCAACAGCGGCTGCTGCTGGTTCTGGACAACATGCGCTGTCGGGCGCATCCTGCCCGATCTTTACTCAGTGGCGGCCACGAGGGGAGCGTCCAAGAGGGGGGGGCGCAAATCATGGCCGGCGGCATGCGCGCGGCCCAGGGGCGGGGCCAGGGACGTAATGAAATAAGATGAGGCGCCATGAAATCAGGGGATATGTCATGGCCGACGCCATGATATCCACCCCCCCCCCTAGTCATCACCCCCCTCGTGGCCGCCCCCGATCTTTACGTGCCCATTCTGGGCCACCGAAAACCTGCCCAGGACCAGCGAGCACGCCATCCCGCCCGATACCCTTAGGTCGGGCCCGTCCCCCTGCAGGGGGATTTTGGGTGAACAATCTGAACTTGCCAAAAATATCCCAAACATGCTGGCAGATAGTGAAAAATCGTACCCAGAGCATATTTTGACCATCTTGTGGGCGACAAATTAAACATAGTCCCAAAACTGTTTAAACATTCCCCAATCAGAGCTTGCCTCTGTAGGGGTCCTAGCGGATTCATATGGTTTGGTTAGGTTTACCGCCGATTTCCATGCACGCCCGGGTACCTGGGTGCCCGGGGGTGCCCAGGTGCCCAGGTGCCCGGGGGTGCCCGGGTGCTCGGGTGCCCGGGGGTGTCCGGAGGTGCCCAGGGGTGCCCGGAGGTGCCCCGGGGTGCCCGGGTGCTCTATCGCCCTATAGCCCTATAGCTCTATAGCCCTATGTCCCTATAGACCTATAGACCTATAGACCTATAGCCCCATAGCCCTATAGCCCTATAGTCCTGATGCCCTATAGCCAAATCGCCCTATAGCTCTATAACCCTGTAGCCATTATGGGCCTAAAGCCCTATAGCCTTATTGCCTTGTAGCCCTATGTCCCTATAGCCCTATAGTCCTATAGCCCTAGCCCTGTGGTCCTATAGCCGTACAGCCCTACAGCCCTAATCATAGTATGATTGGGGCTGTTCTCCGGTATCATTTTTTTTTTTTTTTTTTTTTTTTTTTTTTTTTTTTTTTTTTTTTTTTTTTTTTTTTTTTTTTTTTTTTTTTTTTTTTTTTTTTTTTTTTTTTAAAAAAAAAAAAAAAAAAAACAAGCCGTCCCCATATAATTTATTTACTACATTGGAATATCCCTCCTGTGGAGGGACAGGCCCAACTTCCGACGAGCCCAACGGGGCAGCCGACATGGAGGAGGCCGCGCCGAGGCCCTCCCGGCGCCGCCCCGTCCCCCCATCGCTTGCGTGAGGTCGGGCCTGTCCCCCTACAGTTAAGTCGGGCGTGTCCCCCTACAGGTGGATTTTGGACGAAAAATTGAAAATACGCCAAAAAATGCTCCAAAGATGCCCCAAAATAGTCAAACAAATAGTCCCCTGACTATTGTTTTGCTATTTTTGAATATCCCCTGTACAGGGACAGGCCCGACTTAACCCTACAGGGGGATCTTGGACAAAAAAGAAAACGCACACTCAACATGTACTCCAGAGCAGTAACACAGACCATTTTTCTGCAGCCATGTTTGAATCTTCCCTCCTGCAGAGGGGCAGGCCCGACTTGAAACCACCTGCGGGGGCGGCGGGGCCGTCGCAGCCGCCCGAGCCGCCGCAGTTGCGCTCGTTCTTCGTGCAGGACACCATCGCCTGCGAGGACAGCGTCGGATGCTGCGAGGTCTTGCCCATGCTGGCGGGCGCGCGCGCGCGCGCGGGCGGCGGAGAGGGCGGCGGAGAGGGCGATGAGGAGTGTTACGCCGGGCCTGTCCCTCTACGGGAAGGAATATGCAAAAATACCCTCCAAATAGTCGTACTGTTCCCCAGAAATACCAATCAAAAATACCCATCACAAATACTACAAAATACCCAACACATACCCAACAACATACCCAACAAGTGCCCAACGCAAATACCCAACACAAATACCCCCCCAAAAAATCAGAGGAAGTTACTGATTGTACTATGTTTGAGCATGTTTGGCGCATTGTTGGACTACTTTGAACTTTTCGCCCGAAAGCCCCCCTGTAAGGGGAAAGGCCCGACGTAAAGGAAGCGGCGGGCAGCCGGAAGGAGCTGAGCGGTCAGGGCAACATGGCGCGGGCCGAAGGGCTGAGAGGTGCATAGGCGAGATGCCTCGCCGCGGCGCAGCTGGCCTGGACAACGGGCCGACACCCATCCCCAGAGGCGGGAACGGCGACGAGGAGCCCGAGGGTCCCAGCAGACAGGCGCACCCGAGCACAGCAGGACGCGGGGCGCAGCAGGGGGGGAGAGAAGGGACCGCCACCACGCTCGGACTCAGACTGGGAACTCTCGGTGGCGCTCGCAGGCGTTTGGGGGGGGGCAGCGGAAGTGGGAGCCCCACGACGGAGCACATCGTGGCCCAGAGGACGCCCAGGGGTGGCCCCAAGAGACTCCGTCCACTCACCCTCCTCCCACTGCCCCAGGAGGGCCCGGAATCGAATCCGTGAGTCGGATCGGCGATCGAAACGAATCGGATCGGCGACAATCGGCAACCAGATCGGGAGAAGTCAAATCGGCGGAAATCGGCGTGCAACTAGGCCTCCATTGAGAAATCGGGGTTCGAATCAGAATCCGAGGTCGAATCGAATCGACATCGGAATTCATCGAAATAGAATCGAATCGAATCGGAGGAGTCGAAACGAGCCCTGGTTGTCCCTTGCCGCTCCACTCATTTTGTTCCCAACCATCCTGTGGTGTTGGGACATGGTTTTGAAGAGACAGCGCCCCGCGTCTCACCTCACCTCACCTCACCTCCCGCTGCCCCCTCCCCCTCCTCCCTCCTCCCATCCCTTGCTTCTGCCTGCTCTCCGCATGCCCATCTCATTCTAGCACACCCCTCAGACGGTTCGTGGCCCCATAGGGAGCTCCACCGAAGGCCTCAGCGGCACGGTCCGCATGCGGGGACCGCCACCCATTTTGGCGCACCCCTCACACGGTTCGTGGCTCCATAAACGGGTCTCGGAGCACAGAGGAGAAAAGGGCGCAATCGGAGAGGGTGATGAGACTGTATTGCGGATCGCGCCTCGGGATTGCACCCGTACCTACGTCGATCCAGACGTCAACTCTCGCGATAATGCGACTCGCATTTTGGAATCGTGCCCCCACCGACGCCAGATCAAAATTGAGCTCTCGCTGTAGTGCGGCTCAAATTTGGGGAGCAGACCCCTACCGACGCCAATGAAGGAGGGAAACGAACTTTACGGTCGCAAATGCGATCCGCAATGTACACCTTGTTAAGGCCACTGGGTGTCAGAAACTGATTCGCCCACCTATCTTCTGCTTTGCTCAGCAAGCCCCGGTGGCCGAGCCGGGAGAAGTCGAATCGGCGGAGATCGAGAGTCTGGTAGGCCTCTGGTGAAACGTCGGGACCCAAATCGGAATCCGAAATCGGATCGAGTCGGAATTGGAGACCATCGACATCGAAGTCGAATCGAGTCGGAATAACCAAAATGAGCCCCGTTATTGAATTTAGAAACGCACATCGTTTTTCAATTCAGGGACCCCTTCTTGAATTCAAGAAACCCGTTTCTTGAATCTAAGAAACCCGTCTTTTGAATTCAAGAACCCGTTTTTTGAGTTCAGAAACCAGTTGTTTGAAGTCGAAACCCAAGTTTTTGATATCAAAAACCGTGCTTCGAATTCAAAAACTTTTTCTTTCTCTTGTGCAAAAAAGACCCGTCTCTGCGCGTGTGGGACGCTGTGCCTCGCCAGGGTTGGCTGGGGCGGTCGGCCGAAGCTCCCCGAATATAGCTTGGGCGCCGGTCGCCATCGGCTGTGCACGCAGAGGGAAAGCAGCACGAGGCAGGCTCCTCCTCAACCTCCTCCTCCTCCACCTCCACCTCCACCTCCTCCTTTTCCTCCTCCTCCTCCTCCTCCTCCTCCTTCTCCTCCTCCAACCCTCCTCCTCCTCCTCCTCCTCCTCCTCCTCCTCCTCCTCCTCCTTCCTCCCACTTCTCCCCCTCCTCCTCCTCCTCTCCCCCTCCCTCCCTCTCTTCTCCCTCCTTCCCCATCCTCCCCCTCCTCCCCCCTCCTCCCCTCCCCCCCCTCCTCCCCCTCCACCCTTCTCCCCCTCCTCCCCCTGCGGTGTGCGGCCGCAGGTGCAGTCGGCCCGTCTCACAAGGACGCTCGATAATGACTACCTACCAGACAACCCCAACTCAACCCGAAGACCCGAACTTGACCCGAATTTCGCGGTTCCCTTTTTTATTTGTAATAAAGGATATACAAGTGGCACGTGTGTGCCCAGGCTCATACAAAAAACACTGAAAAGGGCGTTTGAAGCAGGAAGACACCATGACTGCAAAATCGGAGATGGAGAAGGGGAAGCTGGGACGGCGCCGCCAGGGCGTGCCTAAGAGAAGGGGAAGATCGAGGTCGCACTCGAGCACAAGTGGGTTGCCACACCTTGCGATGTGTGTACCAGGACCCCCCAAGAAACCTCAGGAGGCCCGACTTGGATATCGGAAGAGGCTCCAGACCACCCCGGGATTGTGGGTGTTGTGTGTGTGATGTGTGCTCTGTGATGTGCGTGTTTTCTGTGCGTTGTAGGTGTTGTGTGTGTTATGTTTGTCTAGCGTGTGATGTGTTGGGTGTGATTTGTGTTCTCTGTGTGCATGTAGTTCGGAGGCCCCAGGAGGCCCCAGGCGGCCTTAAGAGGCCCCAGGAGACCCCAGGAGGCTCCAGGAGGCCCCAAGAGCCTCCAGGAGGCCGCAGGAGGCCCCAGGAGGCCCCAGGAGGTTCAAGGAGACCCCCAGGAGGCTCCGAGGCGGGTTCTGGGGTACCAGAACGCACAGAAAGCCCCAGGAGGCCTCAGGAGGTTCCAGGAGGCCCCCAGGAGGCTCCGAGGCGAGGTCTGGGAGGATGTCTCAGGCGAAACCGCCATTCTCTGAGAATCGGAGTCAAAATCGTTGAAAATACCATGTGTCTTTGAAGGTGTTATGTTAGAATGTGGAAATTCCCATGTGTTTTTGGACGCTGAAGTCGCGATCTGCGTGAGGGGTGCCACCGATTTTCAGAATTTCGAGGATGTCCCTAGCGAAACGGCCAGAAGAATCGCGGACGCGGCGCCCCGCGTACGCATTAATCGCCTCTGAGCTCTACTCCCTTGGAGAGGTGCGTATGATAATATATATGTATGTATATATATACATATATATATATATACTCAAGAAATGCCCAAAACATGCTCGACCATAGTCCAGAGATCGTCCCCATACTATTTGTGGGCTATGTTTGAATCTTCTTCCTGTCGAGAGGACAAGCCCGACTCAGCACAAGGCAGGCGCGAGGTGTGCGGCTGCAGGTGCAATCGACCCGTCTCGCAAGGACAACGGGCTGGAGCGGCTTCCGGTGTGCGGATGCAGGTGAAGTCGACCCGTCTCACAAGGATTATGTCGGGCGTGTCCCCCCAGACAGGGGAATTTTTGACGATAAATAAAAAATAGCCTAACAACACCAAAAGGCAAAATTAGCCTGACGAAGGACCCAACCATATGCAGGTGTGAGTACGGCAATTGTGATTCACTTTTTCGGTGGTGATCCCTATGAAGCAACGAACCGTGCTAGGGGTGTGCCGAAATGAGTGGCGTGGTACACGACGCAAACGAACAACACAATGCGGACTGCGCCACGGGGACCTTCGGTGGGGCTCCAGATGGGGCCACGAAAAACATGCGGACTGCGCAACGGAGACCTCCGGTGAAGTTCCCTATGGGGCCACGAAACGTGTGAGCGGTGTGCCGAAATTACTGGCGGGGACGCATGCGGACTGTGCCACTGGGACCGTCGGCGGAGCTCCTATGGGGCCACGAAACGTGTGAGGGGTGCGCCGAAACGAATGGCGGGGTGCGTGCGAACTGTGCCACTGGGACCTTCGGCGGAGCTCCTATGGGGCCACGAAACGTGTGAGGTGTGTGCCGAAATGACTGGCGGGGACGCATGCGAACTGTGCCACTGGGACCTTCGGCGGAGCTCCTGTGGGGCCACGAAACGTCTGAGAGGTGTGCCGAAATGAGTGGCGGGGGCGCATGCGAACTGTGCCACTGGGACCTTCGGCGGAGCTCCTATGGGGCCACGAAACGTGTGAGGGGAATACCGAAATGAGCGGCGGGGACGCATGCGAACTGTGCCACTGGGACCTTCGGCGGAGCTCCTGTGGGGCCACGAAACGCGTTAGGGGTGCCGAAGTGAGTGGCGGGGACGCGTGCGAACTGCGCCACTGGGACCTTCAGCGGGGCTCTATGGGGCCACGAAACGTGTGAGATGTGTGCCGAACTGAGTGGCGGGGGCGCGTGCGAACTTTGCCACTGGGACCTTCGGCGGAGGTCCTATGGGGCCACGAAACGTGTGAAGGGTGTGCCGACATGAGTGGCGGGGACGAATGCGAACTGTGCCACTGAGACCTTCGGCGGGGGCCCTGTGGGGCCACGAAACGTGTGAGGTGTGTGCCGAAATGAGCGGCGGGGACGCATGCGAACTGTGCCACTGGGACCTTCGGCGGAGCTCCTATGGGGCCACGAAGCGTGCGGAGGGTGTGCCGGAATGAACGGCGGGGACGCATGCGAACTGTGCCACTGGGGCCATCGACGGAGGTCCTGTGGGGCATCGAAACGTGCGAGGGGTGTGCCAGAATGAATGGCGGGGACGCGTGCGAACTGTGCAACTGGGACCTTCGGCTGGAGCTCCTATGGGGCCACGAAGCGTGTGAAGGGTGTGCCGAACTTAGTAACAAGAACACGCGACTGTGCCACTGGGACCTTCGGTGGAGCTCCTATGGGGCCACGAAACGTGTGAGGGGTGTGCCGAAATGAATAGCAGGGACGCGTGCGAACTGTGCCACTGGGACCTTCGGCGGCGCTCCTATGGGGCCACGAAACGTGTGAGGGGTGTGCCGAAATGAGTGGCGGGGACGCATGCGAACTGTGCCACTGGGGCCGTCGGCGGAGCTCCTCTGGGGCCACGAAGCGTGTGAGGGGTGTGCCGAAATGAGTGGCGGGGACGCATGCGAACTGTGCCACTGGGACCTTCGGCGGAGCTCCTATGGGGCCACGGAACGTGTGCGGGGTGTGCCTAAATGATGATGCTGATGTTGATGATGATGATGATGAAGACGATTATGGCGATGATGACGATGATGATGATGATGATGATGATGATGATGATGATGATGATGATGATGATGATGATGATGATGATAATGATGAGAACGATGATGATGGTGATGCGGATGAGAGGAGGGGAGGAAGGAGGAGGACTTGCGCGGACCGTCTCTTCAAAACGAAGACCCAACAACACAGGCTGGTTGGGAACAGTAGTAAAAATAGGTCCCCAGACGATTGTTGGGCTATTGTTTGATATGTTTTGGGGTATCTTTTATTTTTCGTCGAACGAAAATCCCCCTGTAGGGGGACAGGCCCGACTTAACACAAGGATGCCCGATAAGGATGCAAGGGTCCTGAAAGGCCGTGTCGACACTCTGCGAGCGGGGCGCGAAAAACGGAAGCGGCCAGACATGGACCGAGGAGGCAAGAATGCAGGGGCAGCCTTGGGAAGGTTGCCCGTCCTTGCAATGCGGGCTGACTGTGGGAAGCGGGCATTTGTGCAGGTCCATGTCCGTCCTGCTCAAGGCGAAGCGAAAACATACATGCAGGTGAGCCCAAATCGAGAACCAAAATGAGCCCCGCTACTGAATAAAAAAAAAACGCGCATCGTTTTTTTTTTTTTTTTTTTTTTTTTTTTTTTTTTTTTTTTTTTTTTTTTTTTTTTTTTTTTTTTTTTTTTTTTTTTTTTTTCTGAATTCCGAAAACCATTTTGCATTCCAAAAACCGCTTCTTGAATCCAAAAAGCACGATTCAAACACCCATTTGTTGAATTCAAAATCCGCGCTTCGAATTCAAAAACCTCTGACTCCCGACTGTTCCAGAGGATATCCTGGGCGCCGCGGCCTTCTCAGAGCCTTCGGGAACGCTCCGAGAGCGCTGCGGAACGTCGGGACTGGTCTGGCCTCGTCGTGCCGGTCAAAGAGGCGCTGCTGCTGGCGTGTTGGTCACGGTGGTGCTGTTGACGCGGGTGCTGCACGTCGTGCTGGTCGATGCTGTGCTGCTGCTCACCGCTGGGCTGCTGGCTAGTGGTCGCGCCGAGGAGTCGTCGCGCCCTTCTGCTCCTTCTCTCCTCGGTCCCGCGCCTGCTCGCGACAGCACTGCGCCCCGCATCAGCGTCGTCTTGCTGGGTCGGAGTCGCCCGCTCTGCGCGAGCCGCACACGGGCCACGGTTCGGCCCAGGTGGGGTGCGCCCCTGGAGGCCGCCCACCTCTCTGCGCGCGTCTTCCGGAGGCGCGCGGAGCTCCGGGGCCGAGCGCGCCCTCTGCGATGTCCGCGATCCACCCCCGAGATCCTCAGCACCCCGCGCAGCGCCCCCAGCACGCAAGTGTTGGGCACCCTGCGCGGCATGCCTTCCAGGGGAGGTGGCAGTAGCTGTATCGTCCATGCAAGTCGCGCTGCTCGTCGAGCTGGTCATGTTAGTGCTGCTGTCTGTGTACTTGTCACGGTGGTGCTGTTGCGGCGGGTGCTGCGCGTCGTGCTGGTCGGTGTCGTGCTCGGCTCGCTCATCTGCCTCTGCCGTCGCTGGTGTAGGAGGTTGTGCTGGGGTCTCGTCCCTCGCAGCGACGGCACTCCATCGGCTGCGTGGCTCGTCTTGCTGGGCTGGAGCAGTCAGGTTATGCGGGCGAAGGCCTTTCAATGAATCTCCTCGCTGAATTCCCCAGACTGCCCTGCATGTGGACGCAGGGTGTGCTCGTCCTCCCCCTCCACGCCGATGTTCGCAGCATGTTGTGTCCTGGGAGTGCTGCTGGTACTGGCGCTGGACGCACCGTCGTGCTGCCGCTGGTGCTCCTTGTCACCGTGCTGTTGTGCTCATTGCTGTCTTTCTGCATGTGACTCGGGCTGGGCGAGGAGGAGGAGGAGGAGGGAGGCTGGAGGCGGGAGGGTGGAGGCGGGAAGGAGGGGCGATGTGGAAGAGGGATTGAGGAGGAGGAGGAGGAGGAGGAGGAAGAGGAGGAGGAGGAGGAGGAAAAGTGGCTCAGTCCGCGGGGCAAATGCCTCGGCAGCAGAAGAGGAGGCCGCTGCCTGCCGCGCAGTACTTCTGCGCCGCGGGAAAGAAAAGTGGCGAGAGCCAAGCAGAGGGGCAGCGGAGCTACGGGCGCTTACGGGACAACATCCAGGGTAGAGCCACGGGGATTGGCCATCGCGGGGCCTTCACCTCCTGCTTCCCTCCCTCCCTTCCTCCTACTGCATCAATCCCCATCCTTCCCCCTGGGCAGGGCACAGCCGTTAAGGGGTCAGGGTAACCTACGCGGCGCGCACGTGCAGCAAAAAGCAGGACGACGCTCATTGCAACCACCATCCTCTCTCCTCTCTCCTCTCCCTTCCCTCTATAAATTCGCTGGCCCAACGGGCCAGAGGCGTGCCAAAATCTCCGGCTACTGGTAAACAATATTTCCATTTCGCGCGTGCGGGGCGGCCCCTGGGGGTCCCAGAACGAACAGCACCCTGGTCGGTGCTACTCAGAGATGGGTTTTCCTTCTGGGCCCGGCTTTCAGGCGCCCCCGAGCGCTCCTAGAGGGCCCCAGGAGTACCCAAGACGGTCCAAGAGGGCTCCGAGTCGCCGACCGATCGGTCCAAGACGCCCAAGATCGCCTCCAGACAGCCGCAGAGGCTCCTAATACGCCCAAAGAGGCCTCGAAGAAGCGTCTGAAGAGGGCTCCAGGAGGCAAAAACCTTTTGATGTTGAAAGATTTTGCCGTTCTCATCTGTTCGGCTTCCCGACGCTCCAAGAGGGCCCAAGAGGCCCCACATATCACCCCGAGACGGCCCAAGAGGCCTCCAAGAGAGCCACAAGAGGGCCCAAGAGGGCCCAAGAGGCCTCCAAGACGGCCCAAAATATCCCCAGGACGGCCCCAAGAAGGGGCCAGACGGGAAACCCGAACGGACATGTCGAGCCCTCGGTCCCAAGAGGCCCCCAAGACGCCAAAAGAGGCTTCTAAGAAGCGTCTCAACAGGGCTCCAGGAGACAGAAACCATAGAGTTCCTAACAGCTGTTGAAGAATTTTGTCGTTCTCATCTGTTCGGCTTCCCGGCGCTCAAGGACGGCCCAAGAGGCCCCTAATATCGCCCCAAGAGGCCTCCAAGACGGCCCAATATATACCCAGGACGGCCCCAAGAGGGGGCCAGACGGGGAACCCAAACGGACATTTCGCGCCCTCGGCCCCAAGGAGGCCCCAAGAGGCCCCTACGAGGCTCCACGAGGCTCCAAGAGGTCCCCAAGGGGCTCCAAAAGAGGCTCCCAACACTTCCAACAGGCCCCCAGAAGCCCCAAGAGGCCCCGAGAAGCCCCCGAGAGGCTCCCCAGGGGCTCCCTCCGAAGAGACCCCAAGAAGCAGCCATGAGGACTTTGACCAACAACCCAGGTGCGTCTCGAAACTCTTCTATCGGCGGTGGACAAACCTCCCTTTAGTAAACCTCCCTTTAGTGAAAACGGCCTGGGACCGAAACCGACGGACCTGAACCCGCAAAAATGACGGCCGCGACGCCCTCTCTCGAACCGAAAACGGCAAATTCCTTAATCGACGTGGGAGGTCTGTCCACTCCCGATTCTACAGCTCTCTTGAGCCATCTTGGCGCCCTCTGGGGCAGTCTAACAGCTCCCTTCGACAGGGTGCGAGCCACGTCTCCAGAGATCTCCTCGAAGATCGTACGGCCCTCCCCCTGGGCACGAGCGCACCATCACGCAGCCACAGTGATGCGAAAAGGGCCGGCGGAATGAGCGAAGCGATGAAATAACTCCTCCTTTTGGGCTCGTGCCCTCTGAGACCTGATTGTCCAATCTGGCGTCTTTTTAAAATTCGCCGGCCCAACGGGCCAGAGGCGTGCTAAGATCTCCGGTGACTGCTTTACAATCTTTCTACTTCGCGCGCGCGGGGCGGCCCCTGGGGGCCCCCGGGCGGAAAGTACCCCGGCAAGGTCCCGAGAGAGTCCCGGGAGGAGTCACCAGGGCGCTCCAGCAGCGCACCAACGCGGCTCCGAGACGTCCCCCAGAGCCCCAAGAAGGGCCAAGAGGCTTCCAAGAGGCCCCCAAGATGCTACATGAGGGGTCCGAGATGCCACAAGATCGCTCCAAGACGCCCACGATGGCCCCCAGACGCCCCAAGAGGCCTCCAAGAGCACTCCCGAGAGGGCCCCAAGAGGCAAAATTCACTGCTTTTCCTTAGGTTTTGGAGAGATTTTGGCGTTTCCACCTTTTCGGCTTCACGACACCCCAAGACGGCCCAAGAGGCCCCCAAGACCGCCCCAAGAGGGCCCAAGAGGCCCCCAAGAGGGCCCCAAGACGGCCCAAGAGGGCTCCAAACGGCCCAAGAGGCCTCCAAGACGGCCCAAGAGGGCCCCAAGAACGCCCCAAGAGGGACCCCAGGGGTGGAACACGAAACAATATTTCGAGCCCTCGGCCCTCAGAAGTCCCCAGGAGGCCCCAAGAGGCCCCTAAGAGGCCCCAAGAGGCCCCCAACAGGCCCTCAGGAGGCCCCCAAGAGGCCCCCAAGCGGCCCCAGGAGGCCACCCAAATGCCCCCCCGAGCACGCAAGCAAGTGCCAGCGACGCTACACTATGGGCCGGCGGAATGAGCGAAGCGATTCAATAATTTTCCGGCTCTCTTGGGGCTTTCTGAGAATATTTAAGACCCCACTAACCAAAAGCCCAGCCACAGCTGAGTGAACACCCCCGCTACATCCCGATTTGCCCCCCGCGCAACCTCCGCGTTCCAAAAAACAAAGTGGGGCGGCGGTGTCTGCCCCCTCAGGGGCGTTCAATTCAATAACTCCTCCTTTTGGGCTCGTGCTGGGGGAGGGACTCTATGGGTGCAGCGAATGTCTCTCCGGCAAGGCCCAGCCGCCAAGGGGGGCTCAGGGCGGCTCAGCGATCGCGATGCCGCCGGCCCCTGTGTGTCGCAGGTCCTTGCAGCGCAGGACCACCTTCTGGACCCGTGCGTTGACCTTGTCGATCTCGGCCTGCTCCAGACTCGACCCGGCCTGCCACATGTCGCTCCACCTCTTTATGTTGTGGCCCAAGTCGTCGGAGAGGCCGCTCAGTTGGGGGAACAGCTGGACACAGACCTCGCACATTGGGGCGATCACGAACTCGATGAAGCCGATCTGGGAGTTGGGCCGGTTGACCTTCGCACGGTCGTTCAGGAACTGCACGGGCACGCCAAGCTCCCTCTCCTTGTCGCCCTGGGCGAAGAACTCGTCGAGGACCATGTCGGCGTATCTGTGGCAGAGCTCCCACGGCTTCATCGGGTTGGAAATGTCAGCGCAGTGCAGGAGCGCGTTCATCACAGTCTGGACAATGTGAGGTGAGTCGTCGTTCACCACGGAGCCAGGGTCCAGCCGATCAAAAGCGTCCGAGTTCATCTGGTAGAGCAGCCCTAGGTCCTTGACCATAGGGACGTGGTGCGTCATGTCTGTGTGCAGGATGCCGTCGATGATGTGTTTCCGCATTTCCTTGTATAAGGTTTTCTCGATCTTGTTGAAGATATCACAAGAAGGGTCCCTCACGATGTGAAACAATTTCGAACAATGCATCATTTCCATCGGTGACCTATCGTTGTACTTGATGGCGAGCTCGTGAGAGGTCTCCATCAAGAACTGGTTGTTCACCCCAAGGTGCCCGACATCGTGCGCCAGGGCAGCGACAAGCAAGAGGTACTGCATCACCTCGGTGAAGAACCTGCCCGCCTCGATCAGCTGCAGGAATCTCGCCACGGAGTAGAGCACGTCGACACCGTGGGAGAAGTTGTGAAAGGGATTTGGCGGGTACCCCTGCTCTACGGCCGAAATGAACTTGAACAACGTCTGGCTCTCGACGTTGATGCAGACCCAGTCAGCGCAGCCCGCCTTGTGTGCAATAATGTACCCGCAGACCCCGAGCTGCAGCTCTTTTCCCCAGTCCAGCACGTTGCAGTGGGCCGAGTCGAGGGAGGCAACCACATCGACCGAGACGCACTCCATGATCCCTGTCGGCGATCGTCCCAGCCTGGGGCGCGCTCCAGATGCCCTGGTCGTCGAGTCATTGAGGGACCTCTCCTCCGCATCGTTTGAGGATGGGGCATTCGACGGTCTCGACGAGGCCACTGTGACTGTCGACGTAGCAGCTCGGAGCGAATTTGAGGCCACGCTCCCGGCACTGCCGTGATGAGACTGGTGCGACAGCTTGGGCGCGGTGCCGCCCTGCATCCAGTGGAGCTGGACAACGTCCTCCTCATTCATGTCTTTGGTGACCTGAGGCTCCCCGTTCTTCGTCGAGAGCGAGACGATGGCGGCGAGCTTGGCGATCACGTCCTCCAGCAACTGGAACTCGTTGTCGTCTGCCCGCGTGTCGTCCTCGGGCACGGTGTCCTCCTGGATGCCCGCAGCGAACTTGAAGATCTGCTTGCAGTGCCCCCTCACCACGCTCAACATGCGCTCCAGGGGAGCCAGAGCTACGACGCTGATGCTGTTACTCATCAGCATACCAAAACCCAGCATGACCAAGACAACGAGAACGATGGAGGCCATGTTCGCGGCCGACTCCTGAGCCGTGACGACCGACATGTCGTAGAACGCCTGGAAGTTCGACGCGCTGACCTCCCGCACGGATGCCCGCCGCCCAGGCTCCTCGAAGGAGGATCTGAAAGCCAGCCTCTGGCTGGCAGTCGAAGCCGTCGCCTGCGGGCAGCCCGAAGCAGACCGTGTAGGGGCCATAGTTCAGGCCCCTGTAGAAGTCGGAGAAGCGCTGCAGCTCGGAGTCCAGGCGCGTGGAAAGCAGCACCGCCTCGGTGGAGCCTGGGCTCGCCAGCGCCGCCTGCCGCGCTTGTTCGACGCTCACCGCAAGCAGCCTGGCCCAGGAGGTGAACGAGCGGTCGCTCTCGGGGTACTGAAACATGTTGAAGATCGGCATCGTCACCACGATGCAGATGGTCAGGAAGGCGACCCTCTGCGCCAGCACAGTGTTCAGCCGGCCGCTGATCGCGTGGGCCACCTTCACCTTCTCGTGGTCATCCCGTACGTACATGAAGGGCATGAACCGAAGGATCTTTAGCACCCGCGTCAGACGCCCCGCGCGTGCACCGAGCCTGGCCGCCCGCGCGGCTCGGACGAGGATGACGTTGTCCTCCGCGCTCCTCTCGCGAACCTGCTCGGGGCTGGTGGCGTCGGCCCCGAGCAGGTACGAGATATCGAACAGCATCGAGGCCGTGCCGATGAGGTCCATCCAAAAGAAGAAGCCCCCAGGGTACCCCCTCTCTGAGAGCGTCAGCCCCACGAACTCGTAGAGGAAGACCATGAGCACCAGGGTGAGAGTGACGTCCAGCTCGGTGTTCGACGGGACCTGAAACACTATGAAGGCGTCGTACAAGAACAGAGCGTTGAAAAGGCAGACCATCGCTAGAGTGGAGAAGGCCCTGCCGCGGATGAGCCTGCGGCACGACACGGCCGTGCTGGACTCGTACCAGCCCTGCCAACTCCAGCATCGCTGGCCCGCGCCCGGCGCCGGAGGCTCCGCCACGATCCTCAGGAGGCCCTCGCTCGCGCCCGAGATCAGCGTCGGGGGCCGCCGGATGGTCGGGCCGGGCGAGAGTAAAACAAGGCCAGGATCGGGATAAATCGCTCCAGAGCGTTTCGGAACGCTCTCAGAGCGTTCCGGAACGCTCTGGAGCGGCCGCGCCGGAGGCGCCCATGCATCGAGGAATGGGCCCCTCGGCGGGGCCGGAACCGGCTGCATGCAGCAGATGTCGTACCCCCCCTCCCCTTCCCCTTATCCCCCCCTTTCGTCCGGCCCGAGATGGCCCTCTTGCTGGAGGAGCTGGGCTTGCTGTCGAGCCTCCAGCTGCTCCTGCTCACGGTGCTGGCCTTCGAGGAGGGGCTCTGGCCCGCCCCCTCGCCCCTCGCGCCCGGGGGCGCCAGCGTGTCTCGCGGGCGCGACCCCTGCTCGGGCTCCGCCGGCGAGACCTTCGCCATCGCTCGGGGCGTGGTCCCCGTTGGACGCCCGAAATGGGTGCGGAAAAAACGGGTACAATGCCCAACGGCAACTGTTGTCCCAAACCATCAGCGGCCGCTGTTGGGCAGGCGGCCTTCTGTCTCAAACGGGCACAGGCCGCGGCGGCGCGGACAGCGAGTCCTGTTCATAATGAACAGGAGCTGCTGTTGGGCATTGTACCCATTCTTTCCGTACCCATTTCGTTCGTGCCGGTCCTCGTCCTCCCCGCTGTGCACCGCGCGCGGCGGGCGCGCCGGCCTGGCTGGGCCCCGGCCCTTGCGCCGGGGCCGATGGGGCGGTCGCGACTTCTGGCCGCGCGGCTTGAGCCAAAACGGCTACGGAGGATGGAGGGGGAGGAGGCGGAGGAGGAGGGAAAGTGATGTAGGAACAGGAGAACGAGAGCGTGGTGGGAGCAGGAGCACAGCATGGAAGAGGAAAAGGGTGGACGATGGCGGATGTGAGGGGCAACGTTAGGGGGTGGGGGACCAGCTCAGGGGGGGGGGACACCGACCCAGAATCGGCGATACATGGCGAATAGATCGGCGCCGAGACCCCGATAGCGGATCTGCTTGTTCCTGGGCGGGGTGGACGATCGGGCTCCTCTGTCGGCGAGGAGTGGGCGATTCGAGATCGATGCGTTCCCCCCGAGCCCGTCCCCCTCGAGTGTCGCCCCCTGAATCGGCGGCGGGCCTGGGGGAGGAGGAGGAGGAGGAGGAGGAGGAGGAGGAGGAGGAGGAGGACGAGGAGGAGGAGGAGGAGGAGGAGGAGGAGGAGGAGAACGAGGAGGAGGAGGAGGAGGAGAACGAGGAGGAGGAGGAGGAGGAGGGGGGGGAGTGAGAAGGGGCGGGGCCTTCTCAGAAGCCTCCGAAGTCCCTGGGCCTTCTGCGAAACGTTCGAGGCCTTCCCCGGAGGCACAGAGAGAACCGATCAGAAGGCCAGGGCGCTTCGGAGAAGTCCAGCCGCCTTCTGAGAAGGCCTTCTTTTTCTGAGAAGGCCTCCTCCTTTTCACTTGCCCCCCTCGCTCGCCGCCGAATGAAAGATGAAACTGGATGCGGAGTGGTGGGGGAAGGAAGCGGAAGGGCAGAAAAGGGTAGGGAGGGGCTTACCCGTCAAGGACTTCGCGCAGGTGCGCAACCATCGTCGCGTTCGCCTCCATCTGGCCCTCGAGCGTTGCTGTAGCAGCCTGTGGGCGTTTGCCGTTCCCTTGTGAGCCTCACTCCTCCCTTTTGTCCTCCTTCCAACTCTAGACCTGTTTCTCCACTTATTGCCACCAGCCAACTGGCTGACCTATAACGCTTGTGCGAGAGTGCAGGTTGAATGACTGAATATGTTAGTGTGGCTACGTGCGTGCTCGCGTATCAACGAGTGTGTGCAAAATTCTCTCTCTCTCTCTCTCTGTCTGTCTTTCTCGGTCTCTCTGTCTCTCTCTCTCTCTATATATATATGTATATATATGTCGTTACTTCGTTTATTCCCTACCTGGGCTCTGCCCAGAAGGGTTCTTACTGGCTTTGCTTAAAGGGGCCGGGCAATGTAACACGCCCCGGGCGGTTCTCCCGGCATCCGCCCCGCGGTTCCCCCGGCATCCGCCCCGCGGTTCCCCCAGTTGCGCCCATGCTTAGCTTAGCTTAGCTTAGCTTCGCTTAGCTTATCTCATCTTAGCTTAGCTCAGCCTAGCTTACCTTAGCTTAACTTAGCCTCGCTTATTTCTTATTAGCTTAGCTTAGTCTAGCCTAGCTCAGCTTGGCTTAGCCTAGTTTACCTTAGCTTAGCTTAGCTCAGCTTATAATAGCTTTGCCTATCTCGTCTTAGCTTAGCTTAGCATAGCCTAGCTTAGCTTAGCCTAGTTCAGTGTAGCTTAGCTTAGCTTAGCTTAGCTTAGCCGATCTCATATTAGCTTAGCTTAGCTTAGCCTACCTTAGTTTAGCTTATCTCATCTTAGCTTAGCTTAGCCTAGCCTAGCTTAGCTTAGCTCAGCTTAGCTTATAATAGCTTAGCTTAACTTAGCTGATCTCATATTAGCTTAGCTTAGCTATCTTAGCTTAGCTTAGCTTAGCTTAGCTTAGCTTAGCTTATGCTGCTTTCCTAGAGGCTCCAACTCCTAGGTAGGGTCGCACTGGGATAATTGTTTTTTGCTATTTTTTGTTTCTCTCTCTCTCTCTCTCGCTCTCTCCCCCCTTTGACTCCATCCCCGTCCCGCACTCTCCGCACATGCAAAAAAACAGGCAAGACATCGAGTGTGTCTTGCGCCCCCCTTCCTCCCCCAGCATGGCGCAGAGGACGAGCCGAGCGAGGCCTCGTAAGCATCACAGTGATCCCATGTGCACCCGAATACACTATGACCAGCGTCGACAATAATAATACCAGCAGCAGCAGCAGCACCAGCGGCAGCAGCAGCAGCAATAACACCACCACCACCACCACCACCACCACCAACAACAACAACAACAACAACAACAAAAGGAAGCCGGCTGCCGGGGGCCCCGGTCCCCCGGGACCCTGCTGGCCGGCTTCGATGGCGAACCCGGCTGCCGGGTGCCCGGCTCCCCTCACCCCCCGGAACAACGCACAACATATCAACATAACAACGCCAAGACACCAACACAAACACACGGAAGCTAAACACATACCAATTTTCGAACAACCACCGACGGTGCTCTACATGATACAAGAGTGCACCAGCGAAGCGATCCATATGGCTCTCTACAGACCCTCATGGGATCCATATGGGATTATTACAGACCCTCACGGGATCCCTATAGGATCCTTACAGACCCCCCTGGAATCCCTATGGGATCCCTACATGCCCTCATGGGATCCCTATGGCATCCTGGCAAACCCACAGGGGATCCGTATGGAATCCCTACAGCCCCTCAGGGGATCCCGATGGAAACCCTACAGGCCCTCATGGGACCCCTATAAAATCCTGGCAGACCCTCATGGGATCCCTGCGGAATCTTAACCTTATGGGATCCCCAAGCATTCCCTACAAACATGGGATCCCTGTGGAATTCTTACAGATCCTCATGGGATCCCTACGGAATCCCTATAGCAGCGTGGGCAATCCGTTTCCCGCTTGCAGCGGATGCCACGGCGGTCCTGTCGCCTGCGGCTGCTGGGGTGGCAAGGAAATCCATGGGGATCCTCACACGGAGCGAACGCCATGGGCATCTGGGCACGGTGCGCTCTGCCTAAAAGAAAACCATTGGAATCCTAAGGGATCCCATCGAAATTCCAAGAAAATCCATAGGGATCCGAAGGAAACCCATCGGAATCCCAAGGAAATCGATAGGAATTCGTAGTAAAATCCATTGGAGTCCGAAGGAAATCCATACGGATACGGACATCTATCGGGATTCTAAGAAACCCAATCGGGATCCTAAGGAACTCCATAGGAATCCGAAGGGAATCCATAGGAATCCTAAGGAAATACATCGGAATTCACGCACGGAGCGAACACCAAGGACGTCTGGGCACGGTGCGCTTTGCATCAGGGGTGCGCCGAACTGGACCCAAGGCCTTCGGTGGAGCCCAAATCGTATGAGAGGTGTGTCGAAAGTCGCCTGAAACCTTCGGTGACGCCCACTGGGGCCACGAAACGTGTGAGGCGTGTGCCGCAATTGGCACGAAACCTTCGGTGAAACCCACTGGGGCAACGAAACGTATGAGGGGTGTGGCGAACTGGACCCGAGGCCTTCGGCGGATCCCCCGATGGGGCCACGAAGGTGTGCCGAAATTGACCGCGAATCCTTCGGTGAGACCCGCTGGGGCCTTGTACGTGTAAGGGGTGCGCCGAACTGGACCCGAGGCCTCGTGGGGCCCCTGTGGGATCCCTACAGAACCTCAGAGGAACCAGGTGCAATCCCTACAGAACCTCACGGGATCCCCGTGGGATCCGTGCGGAACCTCATGGTCGGCCAGCCGCGTCGGATTAGAGGGCAACCAAGACCTGCATCGAAGCACCGTGGCGCTCAATAAAAACGCAACGCGTCGCCGAAGCGATCAGCTTGCCACCTAACAAGGCTCCACGGGCGATGCTCTGGTGGGCGCGCTCTCGGGCCCCGCCTCGTCCTGCAGCGTGGCTCCTGAGAGGCATGGTGCTCACAGCATGGTTTCGCCTCCAGCTCCTCCTCCTGCTCGTCTCCTCCTCCTGCGCATCCCTCTCCTCAGTGGCACGCGCTCCCGCTGTACCAACCAGCGCCCCGATAGCTGGCCTCCGCGGTCGACTCCCTCCTCCCCTACTGGACGAAGAGTACAGTCGGGGCGTTGACCTAAGGAACCCTAAATAAGGAACGAGGCCCCTTTTTTCCATAAGCTGAACTTCGATTTCCCATCGAAAACATAAAGAAACCCAAGGCAAACTGTGAAGCAATCAAGGAACACGGAGCCCCTCCCCAACGAAAAGGGTTCCTTCTTCAGGGCCCCGACTGTACAACGTCGACCCTTCATGTGCGCCATACATCTGTGGCATTTTTTCTGGCTACCTACCAGACCACCCCAACCCAACCCGAAGACCCGAATTTCGGGTTGGGGGGGGGAAGGGTTCCACATGTGTTTTTTCTATGTTCCCCGACCCCCCCCCACTGGAAATCGAGGGTAAATCTGAGCCTTCGGGTTGGGGTGGGGTGGTTCGGTGGGTGGTGATTTTCATTCGCGGCGGTAGTGGGCGTTACGGAGGGGTGAAGGGGGGGGGGCGGGGAGAGCGTGACGTAACGCCCCCGCCCCCCACCGTGAGGGACTGCGGTGCCGGACGATCTGCGGCAGTGCCAGGGGCGAGCCGGGAGGCGGGGAGCCGAACTCCGGCCATCGCTCGGACGTCCACTCCCTCCCTGTGCTTTTTTCGGTGTCGTGCGTGGTAGTTTTTCGCCCAGTGATCAGGGATGCTCCTCGATGGTCCTCGCCAAAGGAAAAAGGCACACGTCCGAGCGATGCCAAGAACTCTGCGGGAGGGGAGGGAGGGCAAGGGAGGGGACATAGCGAACGCTGTGACCCAGAGGGTGGAAACAGTCTCAAGATAAACGCTCCAGCATGGGACTGCCACGCTTCGCCGATCACGCAGCTGCACAATAGGTGTACCACCTCAGGAGCTGGGCGATGTGCAGGACAGGGAGGTGAAGGGAGGGGAGAGAGCGCGGGGGAATTGAGGAGGAATCGCTCCCTGTCGCTCATCCGAAGGACTTTGCGAACGACTGCCCGTGGTTGCGTTGCGAAACGAAATGGAGCAGCGGGTGGCTGGTGCCGCGGCCTTCACTGACGAGCATTTGGCGCAAACGTGCCCAAACTTGAATCGACGCCCCACCTTTTCATACTGCTCGCTGCATTGTCCGCTACCGTGCCTGAAGGGGAGCGTGCGTATTAGAATAAATAGTCGTATGTAGTTTTAAGTTGGGCCTGCCCCCCTACAAGCGGACTGTGGGCGAGAACTAAACATCAAGAGCCTACTAAAACGGCCCAAGAGGCGCCCAGGAGGCCCAAAGAGGCCCCCAGTGGCCCTCAGGAGGCTCTGAGAGGTCTAAACAGAGCCCTTAAGAGGCCATCCACTCCTGGTCTGCATGTCCTCCCTTTCCTCCTCCTCTTCCTCCTCCTCCTTCTCATCCCTACTGCGCTGTTGCACACGCATGGTGGCGGGGTTTGCCGCAGGCAGCTGCATATCAGTCCCGCTCACTGTTGTGGACACGCTGTCGTTGGGCTGCCCGAGACTCACGCGCGATCGCCCTGCAACACCATCAATGATCCCTTGTTTCGCGCTCGCCGTGCGTCCGTACCGGAGGAGGTGCTGTCACAATCTCTCTCTCTCTCTCTCTCTCAGCGTGGCCGGCCGCCTCCTGCCCGCCGGAGGACTCACGCCCGCTGCTCTGATCCAAATTCGCCATGCTACTCCTCCCTGCCGCTTCATCCCCTGGCCAAGGTTTTCTGACTGCCCTGCCCGGCTTGCCTCGGCCCAACATGAGCCACATCCACCCTGGTTTCGCACGAGGGGGGCTAGGTGTACTTCAGGAACAACCGAATTGGAGTTGGAACCTGGATATACATCAAAATACCAGACATTCGTACTAGCAACTTCCATACATCATAATATCAAATAAGATCCGGATGAGGAAGCACGGGTAGCTAGCAGCTAGCATCGAACATCGAAGCTGTCACAATCTCTCTCTCTCTCTCTCTCAGCGTGGCTGGCCGCCTCCTGCCCGCCGAAGGACTCACGCCCGCTGCTCTTATCCATACTCGCCTTGCTACTCCTCCCTGCCGCTTCATCCCCTGGCCAAGGTTTTCTGACTGCCCTGCCCGGCTTGCCTCGGCCCAACATGAGCCACAGCCACCCTGGTTCCGCACGATTTCGGTGAGCTTCCTGCGCGGCAGAGAAGCACGATTGCATTGCCTCCGAGCGCCACACCAAGAAGGCTCCCGAACGAGAACGGCGCCGCTTGCCATTTGTACTCAGTTTGCTGTCAGCTATGGGGCCGCTAAAGTCTGTGCAAAACTATGGGATGCACCGATGTTCTATGCACTGATTCTCGAGTTTGCAAATCTCGCCAACGCGTGCGTAGCATTCTAGAATCTGTCAGTTAGTGCGATTGTTACGAGCTGACGACGTCGCGCTGAGTCCCCACCCCTTGTGACATGTCGTTGCAACGGACAGACGCGCTTGCGCCTTAGCTTCAGGCCCACGGCGTCCAAGGAGTAGAGAGGCTACGCAGGGACGACAGCGTTTAAGCTACAGATCTGCGCCCCGCACGTGCTTGATAGACCCCCCCGGAACTAGAAGCTAGAAGCCAACTGTTCAACATATCAACAACTGGATTATTTTTATACGGTGAAGTATTGAATGAGAAACTTACCCGAGACGTGCGAAACCCGTTCTCCACGCGAGGCGAAGATTTATATGAACGCTCCAGACAACATACTCGATTGCGACATGTGCGCGAACTGCGCGACCCTGCACGCCGCGCCAGGCCTCGCGGGGGCCCACGAAAGCGGCGACGGCTGCGAACTTCGCAGCACCCGAGGGAGCCGCGAAGCCCCTACCTGAAGCACAATCTTCGATACGAATACGTCTTGCTGGTGATTGGTCGGGCGCAAGCACACTTTTCTTCCCCTGCCAATTCGCTGGCCACATAAGTGTAATCATCATCCGCCGCGGTGAGTTCGTGTCTCGCCGCTGTGGCCGCAGCTCGCTGCTGCGCAATCTGCTGATATAACCTGTTCAACTTGGTCACCTCTGACTACCTAGCAGACCACCCCATCGCAAACCCGAAGACCCGAATGTGACCCGAAATTCGGTTTGGGGGGGGTACGGGTTCCATGTGTTTGTTCAATGTTTCCCGACCCCCATCCACTGGAAATGATGGAGGGCAAACATTGAGGCCTTCGGGTTGGGTTGGGGTGGTTTGTTGGGTGGTGAACCTCCTGCCCAAGCTTGCGCCCTAGCTGCAACACCTTGGCATGGGCCTTGCTGGCCCGCTACTTCGGGGGAGCGGCAGGGGCAGACTTGGGGCTGTTGGCCAGAGCTGCCTCATACCTTGCTGCACGGTAGGCGTCTCCAAACTTCATGGCAGCATTGATCATCGCGCGAAGCTCGTCGGCAGACAATTTCGAAAGTACCACTCAACCACTACCAGCGCCGCGAGGAGGAACAGAAAACGAAGCAGGCCAGGGCGATGCAGGACCTCGGACCAGCGAATCTCGTGCCTGCTCGTCCCGCAATGCGAATGCTTACGCGTGCATTGCCCGTCCAAATTTTCCTTATATCCGCAGGACTCGCATCCCCAGCGGCGGTCTTGCCACGAACCGCCACCCTCCACCGAAGAGTCCTGCAACTGCTTGAGACTCTGCCCAGAATGAATAGATGTAGCAAAGCCTGGCCTCCACGGCTGACGGCGCCACGCGAGCCTTCCGAAACCATTGGGGCCACTTCCCCACGTTGACGACGCATGCGAGCTGTCCCAGGGAGCAAGCATCGTGCCCATCGCGACCACGCATGGGCTAAGAGAGAAAGCCACAGAGACTCCTATACGCAATGCTGTCCTGAAATTGGCGAGTGCAACGCCGGTCGGCAGTCGGGAGGACAACTAAAGCCATAATGCTTAGGGGGGAAAATAAGGAGGGAGGAGGATAAAGAGGAAGACGAGGAGGAGGAGAAGGGAGATAAGAAGGATGACGAGGAGGAGGTAGGAGGAGCAGGAGGATGCAGGAAGGAAGGACGGAGTGGAGACCACATTGCTACATTGAACATGAAAACCATCAGACGCGTTGTGTGATCAGACTTTCGGTGTCTGGACACCGAACATCTAATCACATAGTCCTATGACATTGCTAAGTGCTCGCGCTCCCAATGCCACACGCGCTCAAGAAAAAATATGACGCGCTCGCGTTCCCGAAGCCACGCACCCTGGTCAGCCACTGCATGTTCGCACTCCCGAGGCCAGATTTTGTTGTACATTTCGTCGTGCCCGCGTTCCAGAGGCCACAGTACTATTGAAATTACGACACAGTCGCGCTGTCTTGCAAGCTACAAGGAACATTCAGGTAGAGAGAAAATGACGGCGGAGGGGGAGAGGGATAAGGACGATGGCGGCGGCGATGACGACAACGGCGGCGGGGATGGCGACGGCGGGATCGACGGCGACCACAAATGGCGACGACGACGACAATCCAGATCTCCGACGTGGTGTGTTTTCACAACGTCGCCTCTCAGAGATCTAGACCCCTTCCCCAGTGCCGGCTTGGCATCCCGAGACGCATCCTGACATTCCCAGGGACCGGCGATGGCCCCGGAGGCACAGAGAAAAAAATGATTGCCAACAAGCCGCTCCTCGTGACTCCTGCACCCAGGGGGGAGGCCAAAAAGGGGGAAGGCGGAGCCGGCGAGGGGGGCGATCCTGGTCTCGTGCCTCACCGTGAACTCGGCAGGGTACGACCACTGGCGGGCCGCGCGGCGCGGCGCGGCTCCTCCCTCTCCGCGCGGCCTCCTGCTCCCGCCGCCTCCAAACCTCGGACGCCCGCCCCACCCGCGGGCGGCGGGCGCATCCGCATGCACGCCCCTGCGGTCTGGACTCCAGGGCGCGGTCCCGTGCGCACGCGGCCGCACGGAGACCCTGGAAGGGGCATTGACCAAGGGGGGGTAATGACCTCCCGACGGAGCTTGCCCATCCCCCCCACCCACCCACTCCCTCCTCCTCCTCCTCCTCCCTCCTCCCTCCTCCTCCTCTCCTCCTCCTCCTCCTCCTCCTCCTCCTCCCTCCTCCTCCTCCCTCCTCCTCCCTCCTCCTCCTCCTCCTCCTCCTCCTCCTCCTCCTCCTCCCTCCTCCTCCTCCCTCCCTCCTCTCCTCCTCCAACCTCCCCTCCACCCCTTCCTCCTCCTCCTCCCCTCCTCCAACCTCCCCCCCCCTCCCTCCTCCTCCTCCTCCTCCTCCTCCTCCTCCTCCTCCTCCTCCTCCTCCTCCTCCTCCTCCTCCAGCCTCCTCCAACCTCCTCCTCGCTCCTCCTCCAACCTCCTCCTCCACCCCTTCCGACAACGCGTGCCCGATGCCCCCCCCCCCCGCGGATCCGGGGGGGCGGGGCGGGGGAGCACGCTCCCGCGCGGGGGGCACTCCGCGACAGAGACGCCCCGTGCCCACGGGCGCGCGGCCCGAGGGCCAGGCTCGGGTCGGGCCTGTCCCCCTACAGGGGATTTCGGGCGACAAAAATACAAAAGCACAGAATCCTCAACAAAAAGCAGCATGATAAACACTGAATCTTCCACAAAGAATACGCCAAACATGATAAAAAAAACATAACATCTTCTTCAACAGCGAAAGAAAGAATCGTCCCCAGAATATGTTTCGACTGTTTTTGAATACTGCCCCTGTAGAGAGACAGGCCCGACTCAAGGCCAGGCCCAGGAGGCCGTGGACACGGCCAGGCCCTTCCGTCTCTCCCGTGCCGAGGCTGCCGCGGGGCTGCAAGGAGTCGGCCAGTGGCCGCGCGGGGCCCCTGAGCACCGCCGCGCCTGCCTGTGAGGACGAGCGGCGCCGAGGAACGCAGCGCTGCCCGTGCGCAGCTCTGCGATCGGGAAGGCTCGCCTGGCGTGTCGCGGCGGCGGCCCCCGCAGCACGCCGTGCCCTGCGAGCGGATCAGGTGTCCCTCCGCTCGGAAAGGCTCGGGGCGTTGGCGCTGGGGGGCCGGAAGGTGGACCGCGTGTGGTGCCGAGGCGCGGTAATTGAGCCAGAACCGGCGGAGCGACACGCCAAGCCAACATTCCTGACCGTAGGCCTGTGGTGAGGCAGAAACGTCGGCGGTGGGCAAACCTCCCTTTCGTCAACCTCCCCTGAGAGAAACCGGCCTAGGACCGAAACCGACGGACCCGGACCCGCAAAAATGACGGCCGCGACGCCCTCTCGCGAACCGAAAACGGCCGAATCACTAATCGACGTGTCAGGGTAGGAGCTCTACCAACCTCCGAAAACGCTTGGGGGTACCATCCCATGAGGGAGACCATCCCATGAGGGGGACCATCCCATGAGGGGGCGATACAACGCCGCCAGAGCGGCGACAGGCCCCCGACAGCGAGCCCGCGCGTTCCGGGGGGCAGGGTCGCCCCTACCGTCGATGCATTATCGATCGGGGGTCGATGCGAGGGTTTAGGGTTCAGGGCTTAGGTCGGGGATCTTCTGACCTGGGTCACTCCAGAACCGGGTCAATAAGACCTTGCAGAATCTTGCAAGATCCTGCACCCAAACCGGGGTCATCGCGAAGGATCCTGCAAGAAACTGCAGGATCGTGCACCCAAATCCGGGTCAGTGCGACCCTGGCGACGGGGCATGGACTATTTCGGGGTACTCCTCCTGTAGGAGGACATGCCCGCCTTAGTAGTAGTGGTCCACCCTGGAAAGGTGGACGTCAGAGGGCACTGGCTCACGGCGGGGCACGTTGCCTTGGAATCGGCGATGCACCGCCGATAGATCGGGGATGGGCCCTCGATGGCAGAACCGTGCGCTCCCGGGCAGGCAGGGGAGCCCGGCCCGCGATTGGCCGGGCGTCGGCGCTGGGGTGCCGATGCGTCCGCCCCTGGGCCAATCCCCCTCCGACGTGGCCCCTGCCTGTTCGGGTCCTGACTCGGCTCGCCGGCGGCCGTTCGGGACGATCCGGGCCAACCCAGAACGCGCTCGTCGAGGCGCAGCTGCTGGAAAGCACCCCGAGGCAGAACGAAATCCACCGGAAGCCGACGAAACCCGACACCCTCGAACCTCGAGCGTGTCGGCGCTCCCGAAGCCTCCCCTCCCTCCCCCTTCTGAGCGACGCGGGGGACGTGGTCAGGTGTGGACTGACCCGACTCAGCGCAAACCTGGCTCAGCAAATGTAGGAAGAACTGCGCTGCAATCCTTTGAGGGCTCCCGAAGCCCTTCTCCGCCAATCTGTAAGGCCACCACCAGGGCCGCGAGCAGCTCATTGGCCCGGCTCGGCCACCAAATCTGGCCCTGCAGGATCCTGCAGGTTCTGGAACTCTGGCTGAGGCCCAAATGCCCTGAGCCCCGTTACTGCAAGTTCGTGTCGTTACAGTCAATCGGTATCATAAGGATGCGCGGTAAGGATGCAAGGGCCGTGGAAGGCCATATCGACACTTTGCGAGCGGGGCACGGCCAGCGAACATCGCTGAGGATGGGCCGACGGAGCAAGGATGCAAGGGTATCCTTGGGAAGGTTGCCCAACCTTATTCTGCGGGTTGACTGTACGACCACGGCGCTGGTTTCTGACACCACGAGCATCCTTGAAAAGTTCAACGCCGTCTCGGCGGCTTTCGATCGCCAGATTGTTCCACCTTGGCCGACCCTGGGCCACTGGCGGCGTTCAACCTTGAAAACCGCTGTTGAGACCGATTTCCTTCGCTTGAGCAGGAACCGACCGTCCCGGCATTCCTCTAGGCCTACCACAAAATACTCTTAGAACCCCAAGCTGCTCCAATAACGAAAAACATGTTCGTAGAACGTAGACCCGACGTGTCAAACCACGACAGCCCCAGCCAGAAATGTTCTACGAACATCTCGTGCGAACCACACAAAGGTCCTTACAACATCCTTTGGTGGGCCCATAGGCGAGCCAGGACGCTTCGCCACTGCTCGACCGATGTCCTTCCTGGGCTGCCTGGCTTCTGGGCCACCGCTCGGGGCTCCGGCGGCCCTGCTCGGGAGGATCCCATAGGCAGCCCTGGCACGCTGGAATTCGGCGAGGCGCCGCTGCTGGAATTTGCACCCCGCGGCTCAAACACCGAGGAGAACCACTGACAAAAACGCCCGAGGCTCGAACACCGACGAGAAGCAGGGAAGGCGCCCAAGAACCTCGAGCCTCGGAACCGGAGGAAGAGAGAACGACATGAGCATCAAGTCTTGGCGCTCCGCGCGGACGTCTCGGATCTGCGCTGGACCCCCCTCCCTGGCGCGCGGGGCGCGCCAGGGGCGGCGCCGGAGGTGCCGCCCTTGGGGGGCACAGCGCGGATCCAAGAAATCCGCGCGGAGCGCCAACAAACATATGTTTATAGCGTTTGTTCTTCTTCTATTTCCGAGGTTCCAGGTTCTCGGGCGTTTTTCCTGGTTCCCGTCGGCGTTCGAGCCTCGGGCGGTTTCAATGACTCTCCGTGTTCGAGCCGCTGTGTGCATTCCAGCAGTGGCGCCTCGCCGAAAGCGTTTTGTCTCACGGTCCACCAAAGGGGGGGGCAGGGGAGCCCAGAATCGAATCGATAAGTCGGATCGGCGATCGAAATAAGTCGGATCGGCAGAAATCGGCAGCCGAGTCGGGAAAAGTCGAATCGGAGGAAATCGGCAGGCTAGTATGTGTCCAATAAGAAATCGGAGCCCAAATCGGAATCCGAAATCGAATCGAATCGGAATCGGAATCCATCGGAGTCGAATCGAATCGAATCGGAGGATTCGAAACGAGCCCTGGGGGGGGACCCGGAGGGGGGGGGGGAGTTCGACCCGCTGGTGTATCAAATTTCAGAAGACCAATGTCCTCCGCCCGCCCCGATGGTCGCCACCTCTCGGGTTCCGGCGGCGGCCGGTGACCTCGGTTTGCATCGTTGTTCTGCGGCTCGATGCGCCGACGGACCAACCCCCCCCCCCCTTGCGAGGTCCCGAGTCGCTTCCCCCTCGAGGACAGCGCGGGGGACCCGAATCTCTGTCGAGCCAACGTCGCTGCTGGCTGCCCGTGTGGCGGGGCGGCGCCGTTGCATTTCCGAGGTTCGAGGCTCCTGGTTCTCGTGGGTGCTCGAGCCTCGGGCGTTTCCAGTGGTTCTCCTTGGTTTTTCTCCTTCGAGGAAAGCGCGGATGACCCGAACCTCGCTCTCGAACCAACGTCGCCTGCCAGAGGAGGAGGAGGAGGGGAGGAGGAGGATGAGGAGGAGGGGAAGGAGGAGGAGGAGGAGGAGGAGGAGGAGGAGGAGAGGAGGAGAAAGGGAGGAGGAGGAGGAGGAGAGGGAGGGAGGAGGAGAGGGAGGAGCGAGCGCGCGAGCAGCCGAGAGGCGGTTGGGTCGGCCCGCAGCGGCGGGCGGAGGGCCCACTAGCCCCCCCAACCCCCACCCCAACACCTACACCACGGAGCCCACAGGGCCAGGAACCGCGTTGCAAGCGCCGAGGCGGGGGCGGGGGAGCCAGTCGGACCTGGCAAGGCGGCCGAGCGGCCAGGGAGCACGGGGCCTGCGGCAGGCCCGTGCTCACGAGCACGACGCCTGCCAAGACGAGGACAGGGAGGAGGATGAAAGGGAGGAGGAGGAGGAAAGGGAGGAGGAGCAGGAGGAGGAGGAGGAGGAGGAGGAGGAGGACGAGGAAAGGGAGGAGGAGGAGGAGGAGGAGGAGGAGGCGGAGGAGGAGGAACTGCCGCGCGTGGCGGGGCGGCGCCCCCGGGCCTTGCGCTCGCGGGCGAAGGCCGCGCCCGGGGCCTCCGCGCTCGCGGAGCTCCGCCGCCCCTGGGGCGCGGCGCGGCGCCGTCGCCCGCGCGGGGTCAGGTCGGGCGGATTTGAGGCGGATTTGAGGCGGACTTGTGGGCCCACAACACACACAGATAATTTCACACTAATGACACGATTCCCACATTTTCTCATATTTTTCCCAACCATGATGTGGTGTTGGGTCCTCGTTTTGAACAGACGTCGCCCCGCGTCCCTCCTTCCTCCCGCTGCCTCCTCCCCTCCTCCCTCCTCCCACCATCATCATCGTCATCATCATCATCGTCGTCATCACCCATTTCGGCACACCCCTCACACGTTTCGTGGCCCCATAGGGAGCTCCGCCGAAGGTCCCAGTGGGTGTGCCTGCATGCGTCACGCACACCCGTCTCGGCACATCCCTCACACGTTTCGTGGCCCCATAGGGAGCTCCGCCGAAGGTCCCAGTGGATGTGCCCGCATGCGTCCCGCACACCCATTTCGGCACACCCCTCACACGTTTCGTTGCCCCCATAGGGAGCTCCACCAGAGGTCCCAGTGGGTGAGCCCGCATGCGGCCCGCACGCCCATGTCGGCACACCCCTCACACGTTTCGTGGCCCCATAGGGAGCTCCACCGAAGGTCCCAGTGGGTGTGCCCGCATGCGGCACGCACGCCCATGTCGGCACACCCCTCACACGTTTCGTGGCCCCATAGGGAGCTCCACCGAAGGTCCCAGTGGGTGTGCCCGCATGCGTCCCGCACGCCCATTTCGGCACACCCCTCACACGTCTCGTGGCCCCAGTGGGAGCTCCACCGAAGGTCCGAGTGGGTGTGTCCGCATGCGTCCCGCACACACATTTCGGCAGCACACCCCTCACACGTTTCGTTGCCTCATAAGGAGCTCCACAGAAGGTCCCAGTGGGTGTGCCCGCATGCGTCCCGCACACCCATTTCGGTACACCCCTCACACGTTTCGTGGCCCCATAGGGAGCTCCACCGAAGGTCCCAGTGGGGTGTGCCCGCATGCGGCCCGCACGCCCATTTCGGCCCACCCCTCACACGTTTCGCGGCCCCATAGGAGCTCTGCCGAATGTCCCAGTGGCACAGTCCGCATGCGTCCCCGCCACTCATTTCGGCCCACCCCTCACACGTTTCGTGGCCCCTTAGGAGCTCCGCCGAAGGTCCCAGTGGCACAGTCCGCATGCGTCCCCGCCACTCATTTCGGCCCACCCCTCACACGTTTCGTGGCCCCATGGGAGCTCCGCCGAAGGTCCCAGTGGCACAGTCCGCATGCGTCCCCGCCACTCATTTCGGCCCACCCCTCACACGCTTCGTGACCCCATAGGGAGCTCCGCCGAAGGTCCCCGTGGCACGGTCCGCATGCGTCCCCGCCATTGATTTCGGCACACCCCTCACACGTTCCGTGGCCCCATAGGGAACTCCACCGAAGGTCCCAGTGGCACAGCCCGCATGCGTCCCCGCCATTCATGTCGGCACACCCCTCACACGTCTCCATCTTGCCACACGCCTCACACGTTTTGTCGCTCTATACGGAGCTCCACCGCACCCACCGCACCCTGTTCGGCACACCCCTCACACGTTTCGCGGCACCATCGGAAATTTCCTCGAAAAACCAAACGCCAGCGCTCGCATACGCCCACCGCACCCATTTTACAATAGCACACCCCTCACACGCTTCGTGGCCTCACAGGGAGCTCCAGAGAAGGCCCCGTTGCCAGCGCTCGCATGCGCCCATCGCACCCAGTGTGAGACACCACCCACACGCTGC
Source organism: Prorocentrum cordatum (assembly GCA_963575745.1). Lineage (NCBI taxonomy): Eukaryota > Dinophyceae > Prorocentrales > Prorocentraceae > Prorocentrum > Prorocentrum cordatum. Next base: position 242,027 of record CAUYUJ010017349.1, on the reverse strand, counting down.
GTCGCCCCATAAGGAGTCCCCACCGACGGCCCAAACGCCAGCCCTCGCATGCGCCCGCCGAACCCATTTTAGCGCACCCCATCACGCACTTCGTGGCCCCACAGGGAGCTCCACCGATGGCCCAAATGCCAGGGCTCGCATCCGCCCACCGCGCCCGGTGTGGCACGGCCCTCACACGTTGCGTGGACCCATATACAACTCCACCGAAGGCCCAAATGCCAGCCCTCGCATGCGCCCGCCGCAACGGTTTCGGCGCACCCCTCACACGTCTCGTGGCCCCATTGGGAGCTCCACCGAGGGCCCAAACGCCAGCGCTCGCATGCGCCCACCGCACCCATTTTACAATAGCGCAGCCCTCACACGTTTCGTCGCCCCAGAGGGAACTCCACTGACGGCCCAGATGCCAGCGCTCACATGCGCCCACAGCACCCATTGTGGCACACCGTTCACACATTCTGTGGCCCCATACGGAGCGCCCCCCCGAAGGCCCAAACGCCAGCGCTCGCATGCGCCCACCGCGCCCGTTTTTGGGCACCCCTCGCACGTTTCGCGGCCCCATAGGGAGCTCCACCGAATGCGGTGGATACAGCGACGGTGCCCACAACTGCATATGCTTGGGTCCTCCGCCAGGCCTATTTTTTGCTACGCGATTTTTTTTCATCGGGCCATAACTCAGGCCGCAGGCGGCCGCTAGTGGGAAGACTCGGACACCCCCACAACGCCAGATTCAGGCGCAGCCGCTGGATAGCATCCCTGGGCGAGGAAACCTCCGGAATCTAACGACAACTTCCGAAAACCTTCCACAGCGATTGCGTCACGGTGCGAGTGGGCCTGGGGACCTCTGGGGTCCATGTAGTTAGTGGACAAAATCGTGACGTCAGGGGCGCACCGTTTCGCAGCCGCTCAGTCACTGCACAGCACATGGCTGGCGCTGCTGCTGCGCCTTCGGGAGTCCGAGGAGGGAAGCCTCGGGCTCGGCCGGAGCTTCAGGCGGGAGGGCGGGATGGAGGGGAGGGAGGGCGGGCGGGAGGAGGGGGGGGGACGGAGAAAGGGCACTGACCTTCCACAGGGACCAAGAGAAGCAACTTTCTCTTCGAGGCTCTGGCCAGTTCACTGGCACCCAGAAGGAACTTTGGACTTCACGCAAGCGGGACTCGCTTGCACGCTGTTTCGGTCCAGCGCTGTGTGAAACGGCGCAAATACTATTCAACTGAACTTGACATAATCTTTACCTCGACAAGCGCACAGATAGACCTCAAGACCAAACCTGGAATCGAGGGTCCTGGTGCTATGTGTGTTGCCGTCCTGCATGGTCCGAGTCAAAGGGAATGGGGGTGGGAGGGAGGGAGGGATGAGGCCTCGCGAACCCCGTCGTCCCCAGCCTGCTTGGGGACCGGTCTCCATCGTACGAGACACGTCCGCGGGAGCATCGTCGCACACTGGCAAGACAGCTGCGAACAGGGAGTAGGCGGCAACGCACAACCACCAACGTCACTCAAATAAGCAAATCTGACCTTGAAATTCGATGACGGACCTCGATGCCAGGTCCGAATGCGGCCGATAAGGAAGCGGAAATGGGGAGTGGATGACTTATCCTGGGAAGGAGCACAAGGATTATGATAATGAGAAAAGGAGTCGGTGGAAGAGGAGGAGGAAACCTCAAGAGAAAGCAACCGGCGGCGTGAAGAGCAGGTTGCGCGCTCGAGCAAGTTGCATGAAATGGGATGAAAAAGAATGAGTAATTATTCTCCCCTGCCGCTGGGCAACGGGATCGCCACTTCCGCATGTTCCCTCCCTCGTCTCCCTCCCCCACCTCATCCTACTCCTCATCCTCGAACTCCCTCTTCCCCCCTCCTTACCCTCATACTCGTCCTGAAGCAAAATAAAAGCAAGCATGCCAACAATCAAACACATAGGAAGATCGATGGACAAACCTTGGATGGATGTCCCCTGGAGGGGACCACACGCGCAGGCCCTCCTAGTCCCCAGCGGGTGCCGGAGAAACTCACGGATGGGGTTGTAGGATCATGAGGGGGAGATGTGGAAAAGCGAAGAGGAGAAGGGAAGAGGGATGATCCTGACCGAGCATCCAGAAATGGGGTGGTGGTGCGAAGAGGTGGTGGACGAACAAATAGCACCGACACCGATACCCCACGCACCTCCACTGGGGCGCGTACTGACAAGGATGTCGAAGCGAACCCAGCCGCGGCGACGAAAGAATGGAAGCGGCATCGTCACGTATCTCTGCATGTCCTGAAGACGAGAAAACTGGCGAGGGAAAGGGGGGCGGAGAACAGGCTGTGGAACTAAACGGGTTTGGGGCGCCCTGTCCTTGTAGCCCAAGACGGCCTTATACTCGGACTCGGTGTAGTCGGCGAACTGCGTGATACCCTCGCCGGGACTCCCCGCCCGTTGGGACACCGCAGAAGAAAAGCGGGTGCGCAAACCGTGGAGCATTTCGAGGCGCGGCTCACGCAAGCTGAGGACGACTGGGTAAACAGTCAAGGTATCCTCGAATCGCCCTGACAGGGGTGCGACGGCGGTAATAGCGGGGCCGGAGGGGACGTCGATGCTGGTCTCACAAATGACAGAATCGGGGGCCTTGTGCGCCAGGCCCCAGCCACTCCAAAGAACTTGGCGCCCCCCCTTCTGCGATGAGAATGGGTCACCAAAGAGGGGCGGAAACCGGCAGACGTGGGGGGCGTGCACAGGGGCCCCCACTGGACGCTGCTACCGCCGAGGCCCACCCCCAAACCTCGTTCCTTTCGCCCCGTCTCTTAGGCGCTGCCACCCCGACATGCCGCGCCGCGCCCGTGTGCGTGGGGCACGGGCGCGGTCACGAAACCCTGTCCACCTCCATAAGGCACTCCGCGCTTGGGGGCGACCCTCCTGCCCCCCATGGACTCGCCCGCCACCGCGGCGGAAAAAGTCAGGCTCACAAGCGAAAAGGGGACGCCCACTCCGTGGCGGCGCCAGCCTGGAGGTGGGGTTCCGATGATTTCCCGACGCGACATAGGCCCCTGCACTGGCCCCCCGCCCCGAGGGGTAGCGCGGGACCCCGCGTGCCGCTGCAGCCACCTCCAGCACCGCCCGCGCGATGTCGCCCGAGGCGCGCAGGCTGAAGCCGTCTCCGCGGCCCCAGGCGCGCGCGCCCGAGACCCCGCGGCAGCGCCGAGCTGCGAGTGTCCTGCGCGCGGCGGCCGCATGTCGTCGAGCATGTGCCACTTCAGGTCCGCGGCCGCCACGTGGATCCCGAGGGGCTCGTCGAAGTCTGTCGTCTTCGCGTTGCTGCGGTCGTCTGCCTCCCAGCCCTCCTCGCGCGGTAGCCAGTCCAGGCTCGGCGCCAGCCAGGGAGCCCCCCGAGAACCCACTTGGCCGACGCGGCCCTGTTCGCCGCGCATGCGTTCCCAAAATTGTCCGACGACCCCGCCAATTGGAGGTTCATTCTCTGGCGGAGCTCTCCCGGCCTCAAGGACATTTTCGCGCGGGGGGTCGCGCCGCCGCGCTCGACCCCGTTCTCGGCGCCAGGCAGCTAATTACCCGAGACGCCCCGGCCTCCGAGAGGTTCGCAGTGCAAGACGCGCAGTCGCAGTGGAGGCAGATCCAGCCCACCTCGCGGCTGCCCCGCGTCTTGGCCCTCAGCGCCGCGAAACCGGAGACGCCGATTTGGCCGACCATGGAGAAGACGAGCCAATGTCCCGCGTCGCCCCGCTCCGACCGCCCCGGGGAAGTCGGCGCAAGTGCGACCTTTCCACGGGCCAATCGCCCCCCGACAAGCAGGAGATCGCCCGCAATCGAGCCCCAAACGCTCTGGCCCACCATTGTGAGGCGCTCGGCGCGCCGAAAGGGCTGGCGGCGCTGGAATAGATTTCGCCTTCAAATCCGCGGGTCCGCGCGAGCCGCCCGGCCTCGCGGATCTCGACGAGCCGACGCGCGCCCATGGCGCCGGTGGCAAGCGCGAAAAGATGACTTCGCGCCGGTCCGCGCAGTAACTCAGGAGGTGAGAATTCCATGCGCGTCTCGGCATCGGCACTCTTTGTCGGCCCACGCATCGGATCTAGCGGATCAAAGCGGCCTCGCGCGCATCATCATCGCCCACGAATGTTTTCCTGGCGCTCGCTCCTCCCAGGGCCGCCAGCGCAACTATGGCGTGGTTCTCGTGAAAGAATTTGCGCAGCTGCTTCCACCTCGCCCGCGAGGTGCCCTCGGAGCCGAGCGCGGCAGATTCTGGGGCGGCCCTGTCGGCCGCCCCCCGGTCGAAGCGCCACGTCTTGAGATCTTCGACGAGCTCTCGTTGCCGGAGTATGGCGTGCGGCATGCCCGCTGCGACCTCCGTCTCCAGCTCCTTCATCAACTCTGCGTCGGGGCCCCCTGCTTCGCGTAGAAGTGCCGCCGGCAGACGAAGGCGGATGGGCTGCCCCTGGCCAGTGCAGTCCAGGTCGTCGCCGCTGCCTGACTCGTATCGTAGACCTTGCTCCTCGCGAGGTCGGATGGCTCGCTTGAGGCGGCGCCGGCCAGGTGCCTCCGCGCCGCCAGCTCGAACGGGGCACGTGCTGCGGCGTCTCAGCCGCCCGTGGCTTTCACGATCCCATTCGAAGAGCTCGGGCCCCAGCTCGGCCCAGTTCGGGATCTTGCCAAGGAGTGGATCCCACCGGCCATGCGATACGATAGCAGGCCCGCGTCGTCGTGAAAGCCTCTCGGGCACTCAAAACACTCGCGGCAGCGCGGCGTCCCTGCGCCTCCAATTTGACGGAGGGCCCTCGCGGTCGGGCGCGTCTTTTCGCCCCGCCGTGCTGCGATGCTGGCGTCCGCGTGGCAGTCGGAGCGCGGCATGGAATGGCACCTGAAGGCAGTGCCGTCGAGCTCTGAAAGCGCCTCGGGCCAGTCCGACCTCGTCGGGGAGTCGCGAAGTTCGCAATGGCAGCCTTCGCGCCGTGGCGCTTGACGGAGAAAGGGTTGCCCCATTTGCTCGCTGGGATCTTGTCGTTCCCCCTACCAATGTAGATATCTCCTTTGCCGATCGGGCCGCTCTCTTCCTCATGCTGTAGATACGCCCAGGGCGATTTGTTGTATGACAATGTCTTGTCCTTTCTCTGTAGAAGCCGGCGTGTTGGCAATTTTCTTCAGCGCATTCGGTCCATCACCGGTAAATGAACGCCGCCAAAACACAGATGCGTTGCGCTTGTCGCGACGTTGTTTAAGCGTGTTCTAGGTCAGTCGGCCACATTGCTTAACATTGCCGAGTACGGCGTCGTCTGTTCCTTTTCCTGGCGCCTATTTCTCAGCCCTCCGGCTTTCTGAGTCCGACTGCTCGCCGTCCTCGGAGCCCCTCAAGAGGCGTCGGGCCTCCAGACCCGATGGCCGATTGCCCCTATTGGGGCCCTCGGGCCTCTGGACCTGTTTCGGGCCGGTGTTAAGCCAGTGTTAAACAATTGTTATTTCGGCGTGTTTTTAGTTACGCAGATGAGAACGGCGGCAGAAACGAAACATGAACGAATCCAGCAAGGAGGACAAGGAACAGCATTCGACCAGAAAGTGAAACAAACTAAACGCTAAAACATATAACATAAACAAACAACTAAACGCTAAAAAGGTCGCCGCGTCTGCTCAGCGTTTTTAGCTCTTCAAGAGTCCCAGCGTGCAGTACGGTGGTACAAAAAAACACAAGACGTTTTGAAAAAGAACCGACTCTATCAGGGGGGACCTCTGCTGCGCCCCATCGTCCTCGCCCTCGTCCTGTTTTTCGGGCGGGTCTGACGAGCGGTTCCAAGCAAGGTTCCCTCATTGAGCGACGGGCATGCTGGGCCAGTCGGCCACGTTACCGACGCCCTGCGCCACCAACTCGCAAAGCTGCGGGGGGCCAGGCCGCGCTTCCAATGGTCTTGCACGTGGTGTCGACCCGCCTGCGCTCCAGTGATCCGGGCGCTGCGGGCGGTGGCGGCAGCGGCGCAAGGTACATGCCGTTCGCGTCGAGTTGCGGCATCCAGCTGCGGAGCCGCGGGTCGGTGGTCAGTCCTGGAAACCGACCGATGGGGCGCGTCGGCTTCGGGCGCAGTGTGCCGAAACTGCTCTGGTGCAGGGCTGCTGTATGCGCGCCGTCGAGCTCGATGAGCTTGTCTACCGTTGGCAGCTGTCACAAGCTGACGGGGCACTGACCGCGGAGGTCGCCCCCCAATTCGGCGCCGAGGTCCTCGGGCTGCTCGGCTGCTCCGGGAGGCCTGCCGCTTGCCGGTCCTTCGTCTGCTGAACCTTGAGCGCGCGGAAGGCGAAACCTGCGAGTTGGTTGGGTACCTGGCACTTCAGCTCGTCTCGGCCTTCCAGCCAGGAGAATCGGGAGCGGCCAAGGAGGGGGTTGTCCAAGAGGGGGGGGTGCAAGTCATGACCGGCGGCACGTGCGCGGCCCAGCGGGGGGGCCAGGCACGTAATGAAATGAGAAGAAGCGCCATGAAATCTGGGGAAATATCATGGCCAAGGGGCCATGATATCCAACCCCCCTGGTCATCACCCCCCTCTTGGCCGCCCCCGAGTATAGCCGGGTCGAGCGCCCTAGGAATTCCCCCCCCAGGATCGGGCCCTCTTGTCCTGCCTGCTTGTTCGGGGGGGGCGGCCCTGCCGACTACAGTCGAGATACAACCAGAAGGAACGCCAAACAAGTAACAAAGGAGCTTTTCTGGCCGCGGTGGGCCTAGGCCACACGCAAATCCCGCGACAGAAATCTGAGACAAGACCCCAAGCCCCGAGCCCCTTTCCGAACCCAAAGCGGTCCTTAGTTCAGCGCCTTGGCTGACTACGCACAGCCTTCGCGCTACAAGAAGGAGCGCCGAGTACAATCAGAGCTGGTAGGAGCAGGTCCCCAGGAGGCCCCGAGAGGCCCCCGAAGAGGCTCCCAAGAGAGGCCCCGCAGGGAGGCGCCCGAGAGGCCCGCAGGAGCGGCCTCTTGCCCTGCTCTTGACGGCCCTGCCAACTGCGTGCAGCCATCGTGCAGTACTAAGGGACGAGGAGTACAGTGAGAATATACATATATATATATATATACATATATATTTGCATATGTATATATACATACATTTATGTAAGATTACACGTATCTGTGTGCACATATATATATATATATATAAACACACATATATATATTTATATGGTGTCCATTTCAGGGGAGCCGACGTGGCCTCCAGCTCTGTCCGGTTCGATCTGACTTAGATTTGGAACACGTTCGGCACCCGGTCTGGACCGGATTCGCCTTTCTGACCAGGGGGATGAGCAGAACGAGGAGGGGGATGCGGCGGCAGAGCGGCGGGGAGGAGCAGGAGGAGGGGCCCAATGCGGTCCCAATGCAGTCCAGGTGCAGGAACAGCTGGTTTCAGTGGCGCCGCACGAGGCTCCCATGAACGGACATCGAACTGATAGTGAGGATGGGTGGTGAAGATGCGAGCCCCTTGCACTTCCGTGCTGAAGTGTAACTCAAGCGCGGCGGGCCATCGAAAGCAGTCAAGGCGTGACCAAAAAGGCACGGATGCGAGGGTACGTCATTTGTCGCTCTTCGCCAACAGTCACACGAACACTTCAGCACACGCTCTTTGCAACACAGCAAATCGACCAGGCAACTAGCTGTGAAACCTTTGAGCCTGCCTCAGGCACGTGCCACTAGGAAAAGGAGAACAGTGAGGCAGCAATACACGAGAGAAGGACACCCGGGAAGTCAAGAGGTCAGAACACGAAGGTACCCGCTGCAAGGGCACGTAACTTTGGGAAGGTTGCCCATCTCTGCCATCGGTTTCGACTGCACGTCACGAGGGGACTTTTTTTCTGGCCACGGCAAGCCGAGGCCACTCAGTGGCTCCCCGACCCAGATCCTAGGCACGGCCCGAAAACCAGAGCCTCCCCTGAGCCGAAATCGGTCCTTCTGTCAGCGTCTTGGCCGTATTCGGCCACGCACCCCTTGCGACCCATCAGTTACAATGATTCGGTGGCAACTCACGGGAGCATCCCATACCATCTTGCCGGCTCTTGCGAATCGACGCTCGATCGACGTTCGATCGACGCGAGATCGACGCGAAATCGGCGCTCACTCGTCGACTCCCAGACGCTAATCAGCGCTGGTCGACTCTGAAGACACATCTGCGAGGATATACCAGCCCCCCATGATTCCCCACCGAACCATACGGCCCTTGGCTTCATTGCGACCGTCGGACCCTTGCACTCGACCGCCGGTGGCCTTCGGCGGGTCTTCCGGCGGCCCTCGGTGGCCTTCGGGCGGCCTCTAGCGGCGCGACCGCTGGAGGCCTGCTGAAGAGGTCAGGGTCCGGGATCGCCAGGCTGGACTTAGGTCGGGCCTGTCCCCCTACAGGCGGATGTTGGGCGAACAATTAAACATACCCAACGAAGACTCCCCAAATGCTCAACAAAGTCGAAAAAATCGTCCCCATACTATTTTTTTCTATGTTTGAATCTCCCTCCCGTGGAAGGAAACGCCCGACTTAACGCCAGGCTGGGCACAGGCGACGCAGCCCCAGGGACACACAATGAAACAGACACCTATCCCAGGATTCCTCATTTGTTTCATCGTCCTCCCCCCTAGCCCCATGTTTTCCCACAACTGTTCTCCTGGGAGTCGACGATGCATTGTCTGTGGGTTGTTCCCCCTCCTGAGTCCCCACGGACAGCTTTCCGCCCCGGACCCATATTGGATGATCGTGGGGCCCGACTTTTGAGTCCCGAAACGGTGCGGTGACAGACTGTGCGGAGACCTTGAAGCTCCCCAAGACCTCACCGCACGGTCCGTCAGCGCACGTTTTTGGGACCTCGGATGCCCCCGTCGCCCGAGACGCCCTCGGAGAATGACCCGAATCACAAAACTGTGCGGTGACCCCGAGATCCCCCTAGACTCACCACAGGGTGTGGTCACCACACGGTGCAGCACTCCCGCCGCGCCGCGAGCACGAGGAAGCCTGGGAGCGCGCATGCCTAGAGTTCGGTCGGGCCTGTCCCCCTACAGGCGGATTTTGAGCGAAAAAATTTAAAATGTACAGAAATACCCCCAAACATTCTCCGAACATTTCAAAAAGTCGACCCCATATTATTTGTTTTGTGGCCCCCCAACATGAAAAACGGCCGAATGTTGAAAAGATCTCGCCGGAAAGCGGGGACCCCCCCTGGAGGGCAGGAGGACTCCCAAAGCGGGGTTGGAGGACCGCGCCGCATCGCCGGGGCACTAGCGTCGATTACACGTAAGAGTGGCCCTGGCCTACAGTGTCCTTGGTGCGCGGCTTCAGGGGCGCCCGTGGGGGCCCAGCGCAATCGCGCAAACCTTCGTTGCCGCGCCGCATCAACGATCGGCGGGGCGCCGACCGAACGATTTTTTGCCAGCGGGCAACCGCGAGACCCCGCCGATTAAACTCGAGCGCCCCGCATGGCACTCCGAGGGCGCTGCGAAAGCAGACGTTGCCAAGGGCCACCGCGAGGAGGTCTGGCACTGCCTGGCTGCGTCGCGATGACGTCTGACCAGGCCCGCCGTCATGACCAAAACCGGCCACATCCGAGAGCCTGGGATATGTTTGAATATATGTGGGTCGCCTATAATAGTAAAGATCCCCATTGATTCGAAACAAAACAGGTTCAAATCTAGTCAAAAGTATTCAAAGATATCCAAAGATATTCAAGCCGAAGGTTTTCGAATTTGGGCTGGAATTCGGGACTGGTCCTGGACCGGAAAACGCGCCGTCTGGTCGACCAGCGCCCCCCCGGGTAACCAATGCAAGCTGTAGGATGCGGCGCGTATGTGTTGCTGTCGATTGCAAGGGGTGGGCCCAAACCTGGCGCGATCAGATGCGAGCGTAATCGCGCGATGCGGGTGCCGACGAGAGGTCGAGCTCATTCCACGAGAAAAATCACCCGACCCCGATTGGGCCAGCACCGAGGGTCACTCGGGCGAGGGGTCACTCGTACGTGTAGCCGATAGCGGTGCATCGGCGACGCCGGCGTGGTGCAGATCGGGCTCCGCACCGAGCCACATCGCCGACGCATTCCTGTGCCCCCGCTTCCTGTGGGCGCATCTGTTATATCCGCCGGCTTGCGCCAACTTCTGCTGGAAGAGCCGCACCCTTGGGCGCCCGAGTTATCCGGGGTAACTCGGGTCCGGGGTAACTCGGGTTTGGATTTCCGAAAAAAAAGAACCCGAGTTAGCCCTGACCCGAGTTACCCCTGATGATTCGGGGCTCTGGACGCCCGAGTTATCCGGGGTAACTCGGGTCCGGGATAACTCGGGTTCGGATTCCCGAAAAAGGAACCCGAGTTATCCCTGACCCGAGTTACCCCTGATGATTCGGGGCTCTGACACCCCGTTCTACTTCCGCCGCCCTCCGCCAATCGCCCGCCGCCTTCCGCCGAGGAAGAGATGACAACTCCTTCAGTCCTCGAACTTCGAGGATCGAAGGAGCGGAGCAAGGCCAGCACGTCCTGCAATTGAGTCTCTTCCTTGGCACAGGAAGAAAACACGCCATAAACATAAATGATTGGGGCTCCGCGCGGATTCCTTGGATCTGCGCTGGGCCGCCCTCCCCGGCGCGCGGAGCGCGCCAAGCGCGGCGCTGGAGGCGCCTCGCCGGATCTGAGAAATCCGCGCGGAGCGACAGAAGTTTATGTTTACGCCGCTGTTTCTTCTTCGAAGCTCTTCCCTGGCATGTCTTCCACCGAGCGAGGGATGCCACTTCCTGCAACCCTCCCACCAGAGGCGTTCCAGCGAGGGCCACGCCCTCCAGGCGAGGACCCCATCTGGAGCGCCTCACCTCGGAGGCCCGGCATGACCCCCCCCAGGGCCGTCCTTGTCGGGGAGACGTACACCCTGCGAAATGCTTGCGAAATCATGGGTGAAGAAATTCATATAATCTCAGAATTTGAATAGCAACTCAAGATGTCTATTCAAATCTTAGGATTTACATTGAAACATTAAGAATAATCGAGACTCTGGCCGAAAACTTGGGTTTTCTTAAGCATCGCCTAGAGTGTAAGACTCGGGTACGGGAGACTCGGGTAGGCCTGAAAGGGCCGTCATGAAAATGACGAGACCCACTCTGAAATTTGACACGAGCTCCTGCTGCAGACATGCCTCGAGAACTGAACCGTCGAAACTCCGGACGCGCTCGTCAAAAACAGCGTCGGCAAACCCGAGCTCTGGCGTGCTCGAGCCTTACACTTCCCCGACCTGTGTCCACGACCCCATGGGGTCGGTTCGATAAACCTTGAGCCCACCCATGTTGTCATCTCTTGGGTTGAGCAGGGACCAGCCGTCCCTGCATCCCTGTAGGCCTACCACGACATGTGCTTAAAACACGAAGATGCTCTAAGAACAAAATCACTGCCCTTAGAACAGAAACCTGGCATGTTAGAACAAGACGGTTCCAGCCAGACATGCTCTAAGAGCACTTCGTGGAAAGCCACAGACGAGTTCTTAGAACATTGTCTGGTGGGCCTATGGGCACGCCAAGACGCTTGGCCACTGCTTGACTGGGGGGCGCAACGTGGAGCCGGCGTGCGGGGGGAGGGGGAGGGGGAGGAGGAGGAGGAGGAGAGGAGGAGGAGGAGGAGGAGGAGGAGGGGGGGGAGGAGGGGGAGGAGGAGGGGGAGGAGGAGGGGGAGGAGGAGGATGGGCAGCCTTCCGCCGGCGTGCGCGCGTGGAGCCGCACCCGTTTGGCTTCGGCCGCCTGGCGCCGACCTTCTGCCGCGGAAGGAGACGACATCTCCTTCGGCCCTCGACAGCGAGGGCCCCTTCTGGGACGCCTCCCGCGGGAGGCCTGCAACCAAGACCACCGACGTCATGACTTGTTCGCAATTCGACCCCCAGAGCCCGAGGGTTCCAAAGGGGGAGGGGGGGTTTTGAGGAGGGGGGTTTCCAGGAGGGGTCCCCAAGGGGCTTCGCACCCCCTGTTTTGACGAGGTTCTGAGGCCCCGGGTGGGCTCTACGGAAAACCCCCTCGCCCCACAAATTCTTTGGAACCCTCTGGCAGACGGCCTTGACCCATTCCCCCGAGGACTGGCTTCTCATCCTCGGAGTCGTCTTCGTCGACGGTCCCGAGGCCCAGTACGGGTCCCCGAAGGTCGAGGCCCCCCCGTCGTCGTCACAGCGCGAAGGGGTCTGGGATTTGGTTGGGCATGGCCCCCTACAGGCCGCTTTTGGACGAGAAATCAAGCACGCTCTCAAAATGCTAAAAAATGGTCCAACAATCGTCCCCGTACTATTTTGTTTGAACTGTGTTTGAAGAGTCCCCCTGCAGAGGGACAGGCCCGACTTGAGTCTGGGAGCGGCTCCACCCACCCGGGGCCGTCCTTGGTCCACGACCTCTCCGGGCCGCGCAGGAAGGCCAGCACGTCCTCCGCCGGCACGTTCCGCGGTGCGCCCCCCATCCCCCTCCCCCCGGCCTAGGGCCGAAGTGGAGCAGGGACCGACCACCGACGTACCACCCTCCTCTTCCTCGGCCTCCTCCTCCTCCTGCTTCTCCTCCTCCTCCTCCTCCTCCTCCTCCTCCTTCTCCTGCCCCTCCTCCTCTTCCTCCTCCTCCTCCTCCTCCTCCTCCTCCTCCTCCTGCCCCTCCTCCTCTTCCTCCTCCTCCTCCTCCTCCTCCTCCTCGTCGGCAGCACGCTCGGGAGGAGGGTGGGCGGGGCAGCCCTGTGGGCCGACCACGGAATCCGCGCAGAGCACAAGAATGCCACGCGGCAAACAAGAGCAGCACCCCGAATCCTTCCGGGAGGGGCTACAAATGAAGAGGCAAGGAATCACACCAATCAACTCTGATCCATGATCCCTGGTGTAAGCAGGGGGGCCTCAATGAGGCTACGTCGTCACTGTGTTACTTGAATTCGGAGGGGTCTTTTACTCTCGATGATCGATGATTGTTCCGCGCCTAGGCCCCTGGAGGGCGGTGGGTCTCGCTGGAAAGTTAGAGGTGCAAGAGTCTCCCGTGGCGGTACTAAGTCGGAAGAGACCTGGGGCCGGCATGTAGCGACCGACAACAAGAGCGGCGACAAGACTGTAAACAAGACTGCCTCAGCCAGAAACGATCTGAGGGTATATACCGCAAACAACTAGATGCTCTTGGAACATCACTTGGTGGGCCCATTGGCGAGTCAAGACGCTTCGCCACTGCTTGATTTACAATCAATCCGTGTCATACGAATGCACGGTAAGGACGCATGGGCCTAGGAGGCCCATGTTCACGTTTTTCGAACGAGGTTGGCCAGCGAACGTCGCTGAGCATGGCCGAAGGGGCAAGGATGCAAGGGTACCCTCGGGAAGGCTGCCCATCCATACTATGCGGGTTGAGTGTGCAGAGGACCGCGGCATCACCGCCCTTGACAGGGGGACGTGCATTTTTGTTCGGCTGCCACTTGGCGGCGCGCACAAGCGGGTGGCGCGAAGGGGGGGCCTTCCAAAAAGGCGGCGCGCCTCCTTCGAAGGCAGAGGCCCACTGAGGAGTGCCTGGGGGGGCGTCCGAGAAGGCGTCTCAGAAACCCAGCGGGCTTCGAAGATGGCCCCTGCCTCCTCGGAAGCACTCTCGCCTTCTTACGTAGAAGGCCGCCCCCTCGTGCTACCCCCCCCCCGCACGCGCCGCCAAGCAATGGCGAACTCGCCCTCGAGAACCTGGACACCTCCGGGGACTGCTGAAGGTGCCCCTGAACCCGAGGTGCCCCCAGCTTGTCGCTCCGTTTGGTAGCCCCTGGGGCCCCCTGCAGAGTGTCTGCTCTACTCCCCCCCCCGCCAGCTCCAAACGCCGACGCCACCCCGATCCCCGCATCCGTGCCAGGCACCCTCTCAACGACGCCCCCTTCCGGGGCAAAACCAATCAGACCCTATGTTTTTCCCTGTTCTGAGGAAAGTCTGTGACGGGAGGGGGAGGAGGAGCAGGAGGAGGAGGAGGAGGAGGAGGAGGAGGAGGAGGAGGAGGAGGAGGAGGAGGAGGAGGAGGGGGGGTGTCGGGCCCACGCGGGGGGGGGTAGCGGTGACGTGGGCCGGCCCCGCCGGTGGGAAGGGGGGCGGGGGGGGCAGGGCCCGAGGGCCGGACGACGACGACTACGACGACGAGGACGAGGACGAAGACGCGGACGAGGACAAGGGCGAGGGCGAGGGCGAGGGCGAGGACGAGAACGAGGACGACGACGGCGACGACGAGGACAGCGACGACGACGACGACGATACCGACGGCAGCGACGACGACGACGAAACCGAGGACGAGGAAGACAGGGACGACGAGGAAGACGAGGACGCGGAACGACGAGAACGACTACGACAGCGACTACGCGACGACGAAGACAAGGGCAGGAACGACGAATACGACGAAGACGAGGACGAGGACCAGGACAAGAACGACGACGACGAGGGCGACGAATACGACGACGACGACGTCGACGACGACGACGAGGACGGCCGCCTCCGAAGATCTCTAGAGGTCTCCACAGGCTTCAGGTGTCCGGAGGCTTCTGGAGGCGTCTGGAGGCCCTCCGAGGCCCTCGGAGACGACGACGAGGAGGACGAGGACTCGAGGACGAGGACGGGGACGACGAGAAGAACGCCGACGACGACGATAAGGACGACGACGACGACGAAGAGGGCTAGGACGACGAAGACGACGAGGACAAGGACAAGGAGGGTGAGGGCGACTACGACGACGACGACGAGGACAAGGACGACGACGGCGATGACGCCCGCCAGTGAAGATCTCCAGAGGTCTCCACAAGCATCAGGAGGCGACTGGAGGCACTCGGAGACGACGAAGACAACGACGACGCCACCATCGACGACGACTTCGACGACGACGACCACGAAGACGAGGACGGGGACGAGGAGAAGAACGAGGATGAGGACGAGGGCGACGACGACGGCCTCCCCTTAAAGTCTGCAGAGGTCTCCGGAGGCCTCTGAAGGCGCCTGGAGGCCCTTCGAGGCCCTCGGAGACGAAGACCACGATGACGACCACGACGACAACGACGACCATGACGACGACGACGACGACGCCGCCGCGTCTGGAGGCCCTCCGAGGCCCTCGGAGACGATGACGACGACAATCACCACAAGCACGACGACAAAAACGACGACGACGACGATAACAACGACGTCGACGACGACGACGGCGACGACGATGGCGACGACGACCACGACGGTAACGATAACGATGATGCTGACAACGACGACAGCGAGAACGATAACGACGATGAAGACAACGTGATCACCACACCACGACGACGACGTTCGGGACGACGACGACGCCAATGCCGACGACGACAGGACGACGACGATGAGGACGACAACGACGGCGACGGCGACGACGATAAGGACGACGACGAGGACGAATACGAATACCACGACGACGACGACGACAACGACGGCCGCCTCTGTAGGCGATCTGGTAACTGTCAGCACCACGCCATGCCTGTGAATACGTCGCCATAGCTGCTGGGGGGCCGACCTCCCCCCTACCCGTACGCTCGTTCCACGGACGTTCCAGGTTCAACGAATAAAAAACAACAAACTCCTGGGCCTCGTGAGGGGTGCTCTGGAGGCCGTGGGGGCCTCCGTCGAGATCCGGGGTGGGCACCTTGGGCCAATGTTCGCCGCGTGCACAGGGGGGTAGGGGGAAGGGAGAAGGCTTCTCAGAAGGAGGCTGCTTCTTAGGAGGCGCCGGCCTTACATCTACAGACGCTACAGACGAGGCTCGCGCCTTCTGAGAGGGAGGGGTGTTTCTAAGAAGCCTTCCAATCTCTCCCTACCCCCCTGAGCGCACCGCCAACATGTCCACGATCTGCAACTGGGCAAGCCATCCTCGGGTCAAACCTCCATCCGGGGGTTGCCGAAGGTGTCCCTCGCCCGAGGTGCCCCTCAGCGTTTCGCTCGCTCCTGGAGCCCCTGGGGCCCTCTGGGCCTCGCGAGGGGTGCTCTGGAGGACGCAGGTTAGGGGCACCTTGGGCCAGAGGCACTTCTGGCAACACTGGATCCTCGGGCCAGCCCTCCATCGCATCGAGAACTCGAAGCCGGATCGGCGAGAAACCAGACCAGAAAGAACTGGATGCGCGCGCACTGGATAAGATCGGAATCAGAGAACCAAAGCACTTCGGATCGGAACCGGAATCGGAGCCGCCGCACTGGAGTCAAATTCGGAATCAAACGCATCGTCGTCCTCCCCGCAGACCTGACGTTGCAGTAAACTTGAACACCGCAACCATCACCACTGGTGCCCTAAACCCATCTGTCTGCGTCAGGTTTCGAGCCAGATCGATTTGTGAGGGTCCTGGGGCCCGCAACCTGGCGAAAACGCCAGTTGTGACACAACGTGCAAGGCGGATTTCGAGGTCCTCGTCGTCGTCGTCGTCGTCGTCGCCCCGTCGACTCGATTACCCATCCCGTGCCAGCTCCGGTTACCCATCCAGCTCCTGAGCACTGCAAATCTGCACCACGGCGTGGGCATGACGGCCGTCGCGTCACAGAACTCTACATCAACCCGCGAAAGGAGGATGCGAGGAGACGAAACGAGACGAGCCTCGGGAGGAGAATGGAGACCCTCAGACCCTGGCGCCTCGCATATCTTCCACCACGGGTTAATTTGCATTTTTTGGGGGCCCTGGGGACCCTCACATATCGATCTGGCTTGAAAAATGATGCAGAAAGATGGGGTCTATGGCTCAGGTCGTGTTTTTCCGCGATGCTCAAATTTTCTGCAACGTCAGATCTGAGGGAAGGAGGACGACGAGACATCTATAAAGGAAGAAAAACGGCATGAACATACACTTTTGGCGCTCCGCGCAGACTTCTTGGATCTGCGCTGGACAACCTCCCCGGCGCGCGGAGCGCGCCAAGGGCGGCGCCGGAGGCCCCGCCGGGAGGGGCCCAGCCTGGATCTAAGAAATCCGCGCGGAGCGCCAAAAGCTTATCTTTGTAACTTGCATTGTTCTCCCGATCTAAGCAATCGATGATTATCTGTGGCCCTGGCGGGCCTTCAGGGGATCACAAGGACCTCTCGAAGCATTCGGGACCTCCTGAGCCCTGGGAGGGCCTCGGGGGGGGACCCCTCTCACGAGGGGAGCGCTCCAGCGAGAGGATCTTCCAGCGCCTGAAGAAACGTCGAAGGATGGGAAGGAGGGAATTCGTAGAGGAATGGTAAGACATAAATGCAAACATTCGACGGTCCGCGCGGAGTCCTTGGATCTGCGCTGGGCCCCCTCTCTGGCGCGCAGAGCGCGCCAGGGGCGGCGCCGGAGGCGCCGCAGGGGGGCTCAAGCGCAGATCCAAGAAATCCGCACGGGGCTCCAACAGTTTATGCTTATGCAGGTGTTGGTTGCTCGAGGTATGGGGATGAGGGGGATAGTTGCTATTGCGGGATGGGGTCAGACATCGAGGAGGCGAGATGCGGGTTTGAGGGTGAGCGGTGGGAGGATGGAGAAATGGGGGGAGGAGGCAGGGGAAGGAGGACAGGGGGACATGCAGAGGGGACTGGGGCTGGCAAGGACAATCGGACGGAGAGGGGGGAGGATGGCTCCCACCCCTCCTCGGCCTCCTCCTCACCCTCGTCCCCTTCCTCGTCTGTCCCTTTCTCCAACCTCCTCCTGGCAGGAAGGTGGAAGGAAGGCCAATTTTGTCCGTCGCGGCACGGCAGAAGCAATCCGCCCGGGCGCTCGCGTTGCCAGGGGCACTCCGCAAACGAATCGTCTGGCTGCAGGAGGAGGAGCGCGGAGGACAAAAGCGGGGGGGCAACGCACCCACCGCGGCATGCATCTCAAGATGAGCGCGCCGGTGCTGCCAGCCGGAGGGGAAAGGGCACAAGCAGCAACACGAAAGCGCAGCCGCGCCAGACTGCCGCGGGGGGGGAGGGGGGGGCCAGTTCGGTCCTGCTTCCTCTCGGCGAAGACCGCCTCCCTGTCGGACCACTCGGGGGTGCCCGCCGAGTAAGAGCGGTTGAACCTCCCGTCCGCCTGCTCATCCTGCTACCCACCCCTTCCCTACTCCGATCTCCATCTTCATCTCGTTCCCGTTCCTTCCTCTCCCTCCTCCTCCTCCTCCTCCTCCTCCTCCACCTCCTCCTCCTCCTCCGCCCTCCTCCTTCTCCTCCTCCTCCTCCTCTTCTCTCTGCCGCCCTTCCTCCCTCCTCCCTCCTTCCTCCTCCCTCTGCCCTCCTCCCTCCTCTCGTCTCCCTTCTCCCTCCTCCCTCCTCTCTCCTCCCTCCTCTCTCCTCTTCCTCCCTCCTCGCTTCTGCCTCCTTGCTCCTCGCTGCTGCCTCCTCCCTCCGTCCTCCTCCCTCTTCCCTCTGCAGCTATTAAGGAAGTTACAGCGACAAAGAAGATTGCCAGCTGGAGTGTACGGACATCAAGTTCAAGGTTCGTCCGGAGCCCAACTCACTCAGTGCCGCAGGAGGCTTGCCCAGTCGTGTGCGTCTTCTGCGAAGGGGAGATGCTCAGCGACAATCCTGAACCTGCGCGCGGCAAACGCCGACCCAGCAGTCCTTTTATCCTGTCCAGACGATCGGTTGCTGGCTCAAGGCTTGGAACCAGCATCAGGAGATTCGTAGTGGAGTGCGTAAGATATGGAGGGAGGAGGGAGGAGGGAGGAGGCAGGAGGGAGGAGGGAGGAGGGAGGAGGAAGGAGGAGGAGGAGGAGGAGGAGGAGGAGGAGGGGGAGGAGGAGGAGGCGGAGGACCCCTTGGTCACCAAGCTTCAGCAGATGAGTGCGGCCGAGCAGCGTCGGGCCATTGAAGGCCCTGTATCTGCAGTCAGCTATCGTCTCCTTCGGTTGGCATGGAACCAAGTTGGGGCCTCCACATGGTGCTACGAAGCAGGTCACGATCGTGCTGAAGCGTGGCACTTCCCTGGTAGCGCCTGTAAGCAGAACGCGGTAGTCTCGTACAAAGCGTTGCCCGAGTACATCAGGGGAGCGGCCGAGCTCGAAGTGGGGTCAGCGGCCTCCAAGCAGTACTGTGGAGGGGGAGTCGAGGGGGGTGTAGATAGTACGTCGGTTCGGAAGCTCTTGGATCAAATCAGCAGTCTTGACAGCGGCAAACGAATGGCCGAAATACTTGTCATGATTGATCGCAGCAAGTGGATGTTGGCCCAATGAGAGAAAGAAAGCGGAGGTGAAACGGTACACGGGCAGCGGGCTGTGTGATCGGTGCGGGGAAGACGTTGAACCACCCTTGCACATGTACTGGACCTGTCGATGCAAACAGGGAGCTGAGCCATATCGCATGTCGGACGAGTTGGTTATGCATGCTCAGACGCAGTCAGCTTCGAGTGAGGCCTTTTGGTCGCGAGGTCTTTTACCCAAGGGCTGGACTGCCATTCCGCCCCCCGCTGCTGTTGCCGACTGGAAGTTTTCGGGCCCCCGATGGACCAAGGAGCCTGGGGCCCTGGGCCCCCTCACGAGCCTCTCCAAGTTTTCGGAGACGCGTCGGCTGGCCCCGAGTCCAGTGATTCTAGGATGAGAAGAGTAGGAGTCGCTATCGCCCTGTGCCCACAACTCATGCCAGAAGTCCACATTGCAGGCTGTGTGTATGGACCTCGGGTGGTACAGCGCCATGTTTTGGCGCCAGGGGAGATCCAGGCTTTCTCGCTTGCGGTGTGGATGTCTCAAGATTGGCGTTGCTACGTCACCGACTGTGGCTATGTGGCACTCGGTTGGCATAGGCAGTTGCATAGGAGCCCCGGAGGAGAAGGTGCTGGCATGTGGGAGGAGTTAGGCAGGATGCCCCAGCACAGGTGCCATGATCATATTTCTGTCATGTGTACCCGCTCACCTTGTGGGCCTGCTGGCATTCTTGAAGGAAGAGCTTCACGTACTCTTCTTGCGCTGGGAAGCGTGGAGGCGGACGAGCTGGCAGGGCTTGCTGCCACTGAGCGCCGCGCCTCGAAGATGGATCGATACAGAGTGCACCTACGTGAGAGGAGGGCACGTCTGGTGCGGCTCCGATTGCCTCGAGCAACCTTGGACTGCTTCGCCAACGAGAAGCCGCTGGAGCCGGAGAGGCACAGGGCGAGGGCCCCTCCTGCGCCCCTCGCGCCGCCGCCGCCTGCTGCGGCTGCTGCTCGTTCCCCCGCATGCCTCCGCGCATGCGGTCGGATGGTAAGAAGCGGTGCTTGAAGTGTCACGGGTCGGCGACCCAAAGGACTCCCAAAGACTTTCGGAGCTCGCCGTGCCCGAGCTTGTACAACGTTGATGGCGTCAGTTTCTCTCCGGCTCAGGGCTCGCGTGTGCACGTGGCGGGGGGCTGGCTTGATCCCTCCCATCTCCTGAATCTGCATTTGGATTTGGAATCCTGGTTTTGTGGGAGGTGCAATACCATAACGGACAAACAACTACGCTCGCTCGGCAGACTGTGCACACACCGTTTGACTCCCACTGGTAAAGCTTATCTTGATATAATCAACCTTAATTCAGCCCCCGAGGCCCTCAGCAAAGCTGCGAAGGCCCTGAGGGAAAGTTGGTTGTTCAATGGTTGATCGAACTGGCTTCGCCACTGGTTCCTAATCCTACTCCTATTCCTACTCTTCCCTCCTCTCTCCTCCCTCCTCCCTCCTCCTTCCACCCTCCTCTCTCCTCCCTCCGCCCTCCGCCCTCCTCCCTCCACCCTTCTCCCTCCTCCCTCCTCCCTCCTCCCTCCTCCCTCCTCGCTCCTGGCTCCTCCCTCCTCCTTCCTCTCTCCGCCCTCCTCCCTCCTCGCTCCTCGCTCCTCGCCACTCGCTCCTCGCCCCTCGCTCCTCGGTACTCGCTCCTCGCTCATCTCTCCTCGCTCCTCGCTGCTCGCTCCCCCCTCCTCGCTCCTCCCTCCTCCGTCCTCCTCCTTATCCTTCTTCTCATGCTCATCCTCCCCCTCCTCCTCGTCCTCATCCTCCTATTCCTCCTCCTCCTTCTCCTCCCCCTCCTCATCTTCATCTCTCTCCCCTGCCTTCCCCCTCTGACGTTGTCATATATCCAATTCCAGTTCCAGCTCCCCTGCCTTCCCCTTCATATATTCCCTCATCCAACCCCTCATCCTCCATCCACTTCCTCATAAGCGCTCATCCTGCTACCTCATCGTTCATTCACCTCCCCCTCCCCCTCCCCTCATCACCTCTCGCCCTCCTCAGTCCTCCCCCCTCTGCTCTGGACGACCTAGACGACCACAGCAATCGCAGCGGTCGAAATGATTTGGGGTCGAGCTGGGGGTGCTAAGTTTTGCCCAAACCTCCTGAGTGTTGTTCCCTCGTTTAGAATCTGCAACGCCGCGCGTCTGCTTCCTCCTCCTCCTCCTCCGCCTCCCGCCTCCCTCGCGTCCTGGCTGCGCACAAGTTTGTCCCCAGTAGAGCGCTCTACCCATCGCCCCAGTGGCTGCGTTCGCATGGCGTCCCCGCGCCCATTTCGGAACACCGCTCACATGTTTCCTGCGGGGAGCTCCCCCAGCTATGGCCGTGCGCTCCCATGGCGTCCCCGCGCCCGTTCCCGCGCACTCCTCAAACTCTGCCTGTGGCCCTGATCGATACGTTCACAGGAGCTTCCCACGCCCGCTCTGGCAGTCCACTCACACGCTTGCTGCCCCCCCCCCCCCCATGAGGAGCTCCACATGTGGCCCCAGTGGGTGCGTTCGCCTGGCGTCCTCGAGCCCATGTTGGCTCACACGCGCACACCTCACACGCTGCCTGGACCCTATCTGGAGCTCCACCTGTAGCGAGGTCAGGGCTATCGCCCACGAGACTGAAAAGGGTTGGGCCCGTCGCCGAGCACATCACAAAGTTTGGACCCCACTTCAGTGGCTTCCTAGATGGGGTCGGACTAGATGTGGTCGGAGGATCGTGCCGCATCGCCGATGCATCGGCGATGCATCGGCGATGTATCGGCGATGCACCGGCGACGTCGGCGATGCATCGGCGACGACGACGCGAAGCAAATTGGGCTCCACATCGAGCCGCAACGGCGATGCATCGGCGATGCGGCTCGATCCCCCGACCCAGAGAAACGATCTCTGAGTGGCCCCAGAAAATCTGATCCAGTCGGTGGCGCTTAGTGGGCCCTGGAAACGACAGGGCAATTTTGGCCCTGGAAACGACAGGGCAAGTTTTTTACCGGTTCCGTTTTGCGGTTTTTGTTGCCGGTTCCGACGCAGTTCTTTTACGGGTTCCCGCTCCGGTTCCACTCCTGGAGCCGTTTTTGTCGCCATTTCCGGTCGCCATTTTTTGGCCGTTTCCACTTTCAAGGGACACTTTTCTCCGGAAACGGCGAAAAATCTGCACGGCCGTTTCCGGGGCCCACTAAGGGGCGCACACACAGGGGGTATGGTGGAGGGGGGAAGGCTTCTATAGAGGAGGCCGCTCCTCAGAAGGCGCGGGCCGTGCACCCGTAGACGAGGCCCGCGCCTTCCTTCCGAGAAGCAGGGTGCTCCTAAGAAGCCCCTCCCCCTCCCCCAGATCCACCTCCTGCGCGCGGCTGGCCCACACAAAGTCGGCGGAACCGGCCTCCAGGCCTCTTGCTGATCCCACGTGGCCTGGGCTCGCCGCCCTCCGGCGGTGGACACACCTCCCTTGAGGAAACCTCCCCGTAGCGAACACGGCCTGGCACCGAGACCGACGGACCTGGACCCGCAACAACGACGGCCGCGGCGCCCTCCCGCGAACCGAAAACGGCCCATTCGCCCATCGGCGTGTCGGGATAGGACGGCTGTCCACCCCCGACACAGGAAACCTCCTACAAAGAAGGGAGGAAGAGAAGGAAAGGGGGGAGGAGGAGGAGGAGGAGGAGGAGGAGGAGGAGGAGGAGGAGGAAGAGGAGGAGGAGGAGGAGGAGGAGGAGTCCTACAAGAGCGGGAGGGGGGAACTCCCTGCACGCACGCTCTGGGCAGCCGGGAGCGCCGTGGGGGGCCGGGGGGCCAGGCCGGCGGCGAGCGCCGAGCGCAGCACTCCCTGCGGCGGCGAGCCCCCTATAGCTGGTGCTCCTCTGCTGCGCACGCCCTGGGCCACTCGGGTCGGGCGAGAGGGGGGGATAGCAAAGGGGGGGTTCGAGAATCGGCTCACGTAGCTGATTTTCCCGGCGCCTCCCGGCGCCGGAGGCGGCTATGCATCGGGGAATGGGCCCCTCGGTGAGGCCGAAACCAGCTGCAGGCAGCAAATTCCGTAACCCCCCCTTTCCCAATCCCTCCCTTTCGCCCGGCCCGAGTCACCACGGTGACAAGCCTGAACATCGCAACGAAGAGGGCGAACGGACGGTTAGGCGCGCTTCCGCTGTGCCTGGATCCCTCGACCAAGCCAACAGAAAAAAGCGCGGAACGAAAGGGAGAAGGAGAGAGAGAGAGAGAGAGAGAGAGTGAAGGACGACATCGTCTAAGGCAACCATCGTCGTGAGCTGGTGCTTCCGGGGTGCGTGTCCCATCCTGCGCCCCGGCGCTTCAAAGTCCTACAGTCCAAACCCACAGTGAGCACGCAGGGTGAGGGTGCAAGACCCTCAGAGGTCCCCCCCTTGCCATCTAGAGCTCCGTGGACGTCCACATTGGCTCGGGATGGGCCGAAGAAGCATGGATGCAGTGGTGAGTTTGACGAACCGTCGCATGCTTACGATGGATTTGACTGTACTTCATTGGCGTCTTCCTCCTGCTCCTCTGTGCCACCTTTCCTCGCGCTTTCGCGCGGCGCCAGGCGAGGCACGCGCTTCTCTGCGCGTTGCCGCGCCGCCACCCGGAGGACGACCCCTCCGACCCCGGGGCCGCACACGCCACCATCTTCCTTCGAGCCCCTGCGGGTGTCCCGCAGCTCGCTTCCGCATGCTCGCGGTGATGCCCGCTGCCGCGGCCGCCCTCTCCTCCCCCCACCCCCAAGGCGAAGCCAGGACGAGGATAACATCGGGTGAGGACAAGTCGGGAATCTCTGAGATCCGGCGGCTCTGAAGGATGTCTCGGGCGCCGCGGCCCTTCTCAGAGCGTTCCAGAACGCTCTGAGAGCGTTCCGGAACGCTCTGGAGCGGATTTACCCTCGTCCCAGCCCCGTCCGAACCTCCCTCCCCCACGGTGACGTCACGCTTCGCGACGGCGCCGTCCGGAAATTGCTAGGCTTCTGTAGCTAATTCCCAGACGGCCCCAGCCCAAATCGTGACTTTACAAGCACATCCCCGACAATCCGTTGTCGTCGTCGTCGTTGTCGTCGTCGGCGTCGTCATCGTCATCGGCGTCGGCGTCGGCGTCGGAGTCGGCGTCGGCGTCGGCGTCGGCGGCGTCGGCGTCGGCGTCGGCGTCGGCGTCGGCAGCGGCGTCAGCGTCGGCGCCTCTCTTCAGGGTCGGCGGCGCCAGTCGTGAGGCCTTCGCAACGGTGACGTCACAGGCCCCCACCCACCACTGCCAGAGCCGCCCGACACAAACTGACTACCTACCAGACCACCCCAACCCAACCCGAAGACCCGAATTTGACCCGAATTTCGGGTTGGGGGGGGTACGGGTTCCATGTGTTTTTTCAATGTTCCCCGACCCCCCCACACTGGAAATCGAGGACAAATTTGGGCCTTCGGGTTGGGTTGGGGTGGTTTGGTGGGTGGTGACAAACAGGCTCCTCGCTCCTCTGATCCCCCCAGCCCCGCTTCGAGACGAAGTCCTCGAACGAGAACGCCTCCACGGCCTCGACGTTCGGGGCCCTGGAGCTCCTCCTGGGCGCTCGGAGGCTGCGGCATGCGGTGGGCAATCGGCGCGGAAACCCGACCTGGGTAAGGAGAACCCGGCAACGGTGCCGAACAACGACTGGCGCACCCCAAAAACCGACAGCAGCCGCTCCTGGGCGGCCTTGGTAAAGGGGCCCCAGAACACACAAATAAATACACACAAATAAACATGTTCCCCATATTTTCACATATTTTCTTGGTTTTTGTCTTCCCCCCCACTTCCCATATTTTCGCATATTTTCCTGATGGTCGACGATTAATTGTGTCTGTGTGTTTTCTCCCCTCCTGACTTGGGCGGGCGACGGTCTGTCTCGAGTGGACCCTGCCCGCGACGACTCTGGCAGCGAGCCTTGCCCATGATGGACAGAGGCTGCCTCTCGGTCTTCGTCCCCCGTCGTTCCGTCACCACCTCGATCGTACAAGATCAGGGTGGCCTCCAACACGCATCCAAAAGAGGTCTCAAGACGGCCCCAGGACGGTTTCAGGTGCCCTCCGAGCCCTCCAAGGACTCCCCGGAGAGGCCAAAATGGGTTCAAAACCTACGGGAAATCACAGTTTTTTGCAGTTTCGCCTTTTCGCTTCCGATGGGCTCTTGAGGCGTCAAGATGGCCCCAAGATGGCCCAACACAGCCCCAAGAGAGGCCCAAGAGAGGCCCCAAGATACTGCCGAGCATGATCCCCCGACCCGGCCGTGCCGCGAGAGCGGGCGTGGGATGGGGCAGCGGGCGCCGCCGTGCCGCAAGTTCTGCCACGGGCTCCGGGTTGACGGCTACAGTTAGGTCGGGCCTGTCCCCCCTACAGGGGGCTTTTGGGCGAAGAATCTAGAAATCTTCAAAAACAATTCAACAATGCTCCAAAAGAGCCAAGACTTGATGATGAAGATCCCTCCTGTAGAACACGCCCGACCTAAGGCTACAGTCATCGTGCTACAGTCAACCATATCATGAGGATGCACGATGAGGATGCAAGGGCCTTGGAAGGCCGTGTCGACATTTTGCATGCGGGGTGCGGCCAACGAAAGCGGCCAAGCATGGGCCGAGGAGGCAAGGATGCAGGGGTGCCCTTGGGCAGGTTGCCCATCCTCACTGTGCGGGTGGACTGCATCGTGCTACCACGGGAGAGGCTGCACAAGGACCGAAGGGGCGTTCCTGTCCGCGCCGACCCCCCGGCCACGACTACAGTCGGGGCGCTGACCTAAGGAACCCCAAATAAGGAACGAGGCCCCTTTTTCCCATCAGTGAAAGTTCGACCTCCCGTCGAACCTCTACGGAAAACCTCTAGGGCAAGCCGTGAAACCATCAAGGAACACGGAGCCCCTCCCCAACGAGAAAGGTTCCTTCTTCAGCGCCCCGACTGTACTGAAGGGGCCCTGGGACACACAAATAAATACACACAAATAAAAAGATTCCCCATATTTGTCTATATTTTCTGGGTTTTTGTCTTCCCCCCCACTTCCCATATTTTCCCATATTTTCTGGGGAATCGACGATTAATTGTGTCTGTGTGTTTTCTTCCCTCCTGGTGTACGTTCCCTCACCTGGATCCCCAGGGAACGGCCCGACGGCCTGAGCCCCTCCCGAGCGCAGAGCGGAGCTCTCCTGCTCCGCGCCTCGACGGTGCGCGGAGCACGAGCGGAGAGAGGGCGAGATCCCACACGCACCCCCGGGGGCCCAGGGCGCTGGGCGGCGACCAGCCTGCAGATCTCTACCGAACCCCCTACCCGCGTAGAAGCCTAGCAAATGTTGTCTTCCTCCGTGGGCCGGGCGGGATCCCGCCTGGCTTATTCCGCTTTAGAAATTATAAGTTTAGTTCGGGACGATCAAAATCCCACCCATTAAAAATGGGGTAGACCAGAATCCCGGGCCGTTCACGGATCCCACCATGCTGGGATCGGCTCGAAGTCAGTATTATCGAGGACTTGAGGGCAAGGAGTGCAGATGCGCCGCAGATGGGCGATGCCATCAAGCCAGGAGGGTCATCTTGAGGGGGCGGCACGGACCCGAGCGCAGCCCGGAGCACTGCGTTGCAGTCCATGGAGGCCCATGTCCCATGGATCCACGGGCTGGGCAAGACTGCGCGCCTGTTGGTGGTCCTCCCGGCGGCGCGCCGAGGAGAGGACAATGCGAGGGCGCAGGCCTTCTCAGAGGGTCGGCGGGGCTTCTCAATGGCCCGGGGGGGCTCTCCGTCTTCGGATACTTCTGAGCCGTCTGAGAAGGCCCTCTCCCCTCGCGCAGATCCGAGACATCCGCGCGGAGCCACAATTTCATGGCTATGCCGTTTTCCTTCGTGGACGGAGAATCGGGTAGACAATCCTCCTCATCGTCCTCCTCCTCCTCCTCCTCCTCCTTCTCCCCCAACTCCTCCTCCTTCTCCCTCTCCTCCTCCTCCTCCTCCTCCTCCTCCTCCTCCTCCTCCTCCTCCTCCTCCTCCTCCTCCTCCTCCTCCTCATTCCTCCTCCTCCTCCTCCTCATTCCCTGTGCCGCGGGTGCCGAGAATGTCTGCCGAACCGCCCTGCACGGCAGTTCGGTGCGGTCTGGTATTCGGCGCGACGAGGAGCTTCGCACTGGGCGGCGCTGCCCGGGTCTCGGGCTTCTAAGCCTAGGCTTGCAATGCAATACGCCTCGGTGCGTTTCTCTACCTAGTTCTGCCCTACGCGTCGAAATCACTGCGCCCTCTGTTTCGCGGTGCCCTGGTCTGCTTTGGCTTCCGTGGCAATGCCGTGTTCCGCGTCGCTCTGCACCGCTCTGCGCTCGCTGCATCTCCACCGGGATGCAATGCTGCACCTCCCGGGACACTACCGCATGAAACTGAGCCTGAGAAGGCGGGCTCCCGCGGAACTGGGAGGGCGACGTGACGAATGGACTCCAAATAACCGGACTTCCATAAAGGAAAAACAACCTGCGTACTCACAAACTTTCGAGAGCCCACGCGGATTTTCCCCTCCCTGGCGCGCGGAGCGCGCCAGGGGGGGCCGGCGCCCATCCACGAAACCCGCGCGGAGCTTCGAAAGCGTGTGATTCAGAGTTTTTGCTTCTGGTTTATTCGAGGCCCCGTTGCGCCTGTTCGCCAGGGATCCCTCGGGGGACAGAACCATACAAATGGACAGAGAGAGGCAGGACCGCCAGGCTCCGCCGGCCTCTGCGCAGCAAGAACAGATTGTTGCAGGTCGCGATAGCGCCCGTGACCGTCCCCGCCCTTCCCTCCTCCACCTCCTCCTCCTCCTCCTCCTAATCCTCCTCCTCCTCATGTTTCCTCCCTCCCTCCTCCTCCTCCTCCTCCTCCTCCTCCTCCTCCTCCTCCTCCTCCCTCCTCCCCTCCTCCTCCTCCTCCTCCTCCTCCTCCTCCTCCTCCTCCTCCTCCTCCTCCTCCTCCTCCTCCTCCTCCTCCTCCTCCTCCTCCTCCTCCTCCTCCTCCTCCTCCTCCTCCTCCTCCTCCTTCCTCCTCCTCCTCCTCCTCCTCCTCCTCCTCCTCCTCCTCCTCCTCCTCCTCCTCCTCCTCCTCCTCGACACAGCCCTGCGCAACGATAGTCTCGCTGCACACCTTTGAGTACTTGGGTGGCGCTTCCCCTTTGATGTGGGGCCATTACCACTTGCGCCACCATGCACTCACGTTCACCCCTCGGGTGAAACGACAAAAACTCCGACGAGTTAAGTGCGGGAGGAGCCAGACTCTCCAGCGCGAACCAAGAGGCCCGAGCGGAGTGGCTCCACAAGCTGGTGCCGCTCCTTATTCACAGAGAACCGCGCAGGAGTGCGGCCCAGGTTCGACAACACCCTCGCTCCCCACGACCGCGGCGGCGGCGGCCCAGCACAGCTGGTGGAGAGCGAGGCCGAGACCAGAGTCCCCCCACACCCACACACGACACACACCACACACCACATCCGCCCAGCCTCCCCGCCCACCTGAAACGGGTGAATGATATGCTGCCTGCCAGGTGCCGTAGCCGCGCGCGTGCACGCAAGGTCAGCGCGCGAAAGCACATGCGGCACCACGGCAGGCGGCGGCAGCACGACGAGGGGCGGCTGGCGGGGTCCGCGCGCCCGCGCCGTCCTCTCCTTGTCGGAGACGTGCACAGCGTCGAGGTCGGCCATGATGGGCCCAATCTTGGCGACCCAGGCGGCAAGACGCGAGAGAACCTTGGCTTTGGCCTGATGCGCCTGCCGCACAGGCCAGGGCACTCTCGATCTGTCAGCCTGCCATCGGGCCCAATCATCAGCAAGCTTGTTACCTTCAAATTCAAAGGGGGAGATCTCGCCTCGCTGGAGGCTAGCACGCGTGCAGTGCGCCTTGACTTTGCGCACTTGCACATGCTCGAGGCCCCCCCATTCATCTATCTGCAGCCACACCTGAACCCAGACTTCAGCCCAGGCGCTGCGGCTGCTGCAACAGTACTTGCGCCCACGCACATACAACCCATCGTGCACAAACGCGCTGTCAGTGTACATGATGGTGCCAGGGGTACAATGCTGCAAGGCTCGCATCAAAGCTACAAGCTCGGCAGCATCAATGTCGGCACAGGCTATTGCAAGCGTGCCGCAGTAAACCGAAAGGGTCCTGAACGGATACTCAGGCTGCACAGCAACCAGGGCCCAGGCACGGGCCTGGGAAGGCCCAGGGAGGTCCTGATCCATCCAGGATCCGTCCAGAAAAACATGCCCCCCAATATCGGTAGGCCCTCCCGCAAACCACCTGGCGGGAGGCTCGAGGGAGGGAGGGGGAGCAGCAGCAGGGCAGAGGAGCCTCTCAGCAAGGAGGCGAGGAAGGGCGGAAGTGGATGCTTGCACCAACCTTGGCAGAAACTCGGGAGGCTCCTGGTGGGGAAAAAACTCCTCGTGCCTGCCGCACGCGCCATGTCTGTGCACCAAAGTCCCTGGAGCATCCTGACAGGCTAGGCACGTGGGCTGAGAAACCATCGAGCACTCCCATTGCCTGTGCTGTGGCCACTGACCACCAGCAATCACGGACCGAAGGTAGCCTTTCTCTTGAGGCGACAGCTTCTTCGAACGTAAAAGCGAGAGGATGGGGTCAAGGTTGCATCCATTGGCCAGCTCAGGCACACCTTCACGCTCAGCAACTTTGGCCCACAACCAGTCTTGGATCACCCGACATAGCCAGGTGCGGACAGTGCGTGGTGACTGCTCACGCACACTAATCGCACCAGCTTTGGGGTGGACCCAGTCAAAACCATCCATGGAAAAACCCAGGCGTTTCGCAGTGGCCGCGCAGGCCGAGAAGGGGCCTCGGACGGCGGCCCACGGATTCCCATGGTCCCTGAAAAGCTGCCAGGCCTCCTGAAGGCCTTGCTCCAAAACGCGCCTGGGCAGAAGCTCATCCCAGACGGCAGTGGCAAAGGCCAGAAGCGGATCCAGCTGCAACTGAAAGGCAGGATCGTTGGAGGGCTTATCGGACAGCATCAAAAGTAACGTAACACTTTTTCCCGCGAGGCGATTGCTCTGCACATGCGCCTGCAACGAACGAGCCTCGCGCAGCAAAGTTGAGTTCGTGCCGTGCACGCTGCCCCCATACTTGACGGAGGCCATTACAGCGGACTGAATCATGTAGTGAACTCTGCGCTTTGCGATGTGCTTGCCAAAGCTCACGAGCTTCCGAGCCCGAGCACGTGCTGGACCCCTGCGCTCGTGGCGCGTGGCTTGAGACCTCACACGCGCGGCAGCAAAATCGATCCCAAGGTTACGCTCATGGCTGACTCCTTTGACCTTGTAGCGGGCCAGCTTGCGCACCAGGGAGGCACGCACAGAAATCGACGAGCCAACGACCTTAGACTTACGGCGGGCGACAGGAAGATGGACGGCCTCGAGTTCCTGATGCAGCAGACGCGTGGCACCAGATAATTCTGCAACGACATCGCACTCTCGGCCTGCCTGATGCAGACCGAAGTCGTCTACAACGACACCCATTCGCACATGCCTATATCGATCCGCAACCTTGTCTACAGGACCGAGGAGAATCATCTGCAACATAAACGTGGCGAAGTGGCAGCCAGGCAGCACCGCCTGTCGCGTGCACACAGGTTCGGACACAGCGTTATCCAAACTCAAAACTCGCGGAAGGCGATATAGTTCAACAAGAAGCTTTAGCTGGCGGAGCGGAAACCCCGACTCCGACGCAGCCCTGACCAGCTCACTGTGTCTAATGTGCTCGAAGGCCTTCTGAAGGTCTAACAGCACTAGGGCGCTGCACATGTCACGCGAGTGTGCCCATTCGGACGAGGCGGCTTGCACCCATACCAGCTTGTCGCTGCTGCGACCCGAGGTGGCCCACCAGTATGGGCGCGCGTGTGCAGCCTGCCACTGAGAGACCAATGACTTACGAAGCCTACCCTGCACGCGTGCCAAAATATGGATGAGGGCAATAGGGCGCAGCCCTCCATCACGTTTGGCAAGGAAGACAACTTTGGTCCAGATAGTGGGCCACGAGCACGAGCTTTCAACATCGGCCAAAATGTCCAGGAAGGCCTCGAGGGCCTGGTCCGAGAGTACAAGCAACTGTCTGGGGCTGATCTGGTCGAAGCCACACCCAGATGCCTTGGGAAAGGACTTCAGACAGCGCTTCAAATCATCAAGAGAGGGCCTGGCAAATTCTGGCCCTAAGTCTGGCCAAGAAATCGCATCCTCGAGGGCGCCCACCTTCCACCACCCAGCCCACTCCTCCTCCAAAAGCGAAACCTCCTCCTGCAAGGTGGCGGGCGCTCCTGAGGGGGACAAGCTGCTGGCATGCCAGGGGGTGGCTGGCTTACTACACGCATAAAGGGCAGCTCCACCATTAAATGAGTGCGCTTGCACCCACTCCTTCCAATGCTGATTCTTGGCCTTCTCGGCCACTCGATGCTCTGCAGCGGCTTGCTTGTGTGCCAGCTTGGCAAGCGCGGAAGCTAAGGAGTATGGCAGTACCCGTGCATACTCCAGCAGGTGCAGCCATGGTTGAGACTTGGCTGCTGCAACCTTGGCCTTCTGGGCCAGTCCAGGCAAGCTTCGGGCCAGCTTCAGAGTACCATACCGGAGGGCCCCAGGTTGCCAGACCCCAAGGCCATCAAAACAACGGGCGAGGAGACGCCACCACAGAGCCCCAGGAGAAAGCCGAGGAAACGCGAGGTCTCGAGGGGCCTGAGGCTTGCAAACTTGAAAACGCGGACCTTCAGACCTACCGAAGTACTCGCTGTCAGCCTCGATGTCGAGGCCGTACGCGTCCGCCCAGTCGCGCTCCGCGAAGTCCAGCCAAAGCCGCCAGGCGGCATCAAGAGGAAGACCATCGCGTTGCAGCCCGTACTGCTGCCACAAATCACCTGGATCTCGCGCGCGGCAGCCCATGGGCACATCCTGCGGCAGCCTCTTGGGCACCCTGGCCACCAGATGCGCCATCTCGGCCTCAGTGCGCGGCCGCAGGGTGAGCACCACAGGGAAGTGCGGCGCCGTGCCCACGTCGAACAGCACCTCGGCCTTGGACCCATGGTGCAGGGACCTCGACATCACGAAGTAGTCAATGCAACGTCCTGCACTCGCCGAACTGTTGGTACAGGTGGCGCAGCTCGGTGCAACGCAGACAGCGTCCATGCCATCTGTCCATTCTGAACCCTCCAGCGTATCGGGCAGCAGCTGAAAGTCACCGCACAGGACGAAGGGTTACGCTATCTGCTTGAGGACTCCGCCGAGGTCTTCTAAGATCTTCCAATTTCGAGGACCTAGCTCTTCACTGTGATGTAGGTAGACTGTAGCCAGAGCAAACCCACCTGGTATCAGCCCAGAGCAATGCATAACCCTGGCCCTGCCTGCTGCCACAACCTTCGGCACCAGCTCGAACTCGGCGAGCCCAGCGGCAGCAGGAACCATGTGCATGATGCCGCCCGAGGTGCCGCCCTTGTGCGTGTCGACCGCTGGGCAGCACGAGGAGCGCCGGCCAATCTTGCTCAGCTTGGACTCCCAAGCCGCACACTCAGGCGCACGCAGGTGGTGCTCCTGAACCGCCACAGCCCGCGCAGCGCGCACGCGGGAATGCTTCAGCAACGCCTCAAGGCCGACTTGCCCTGTCACATTGCACGTCACAATAGAATACGGTGCACATTGAGAAACTCTGGCTGCTGCATCAAAGCCGAGGTCGCTTCTTGGCAGCTTCCAAAATAACGTCGAAAATGCCTGCCACCAGCTCGTGCTTAACCCCGTGGGTCTCGGCCACCTGCTGGTAGAACGGGGCGTCGGAGCCGCTTGCATCGCCTGCTGCCTGCTGCTTCTGGCTCTCGAGCCACGCCAGCATCTGCTCGTGCTGCTGTTGCTCGCGGCGGTCCTGTTCGGCAGCATGCCGAGCATCAGCCTCGGCTGTGGCCGCAGCGGCGGCCGCTGCGGCAGCGCTAGCGGCCCCAGCCTCAGGGGGGGGGGCCAGCACTGCCTCCAGGAGCAGCAGCAGCGCCGTCGCCATCAGCAGCGCCGCCCATGGGAGCATCCGCCGCCTCGGGCGCAGCCTCGGGCTTGGGCACGAGGGCCTGCAGGGCGGGCAAGAGGCCGCCCAGCTGCTCGCCAATGCCTTTGAGCCTCTCGTCGCTGCTGAGACCCTGCACGAGCGACTGGAGCGCGGCAACAGGGTCGGCGGCGGGCGCAGGCGCCATGCTGGAGTAGGCGCGCGCGGCCCTGGCTGCCGCCTCCTTACACTGCTTGTCCAACTCATCCAATTCGGATTTGGCCTTGGCCGCAGCGGCAACAGCAGCCATGGCGGACTCGTTGGCCTTGTGATACTTCCGCTGGGCCCGCGCCAGCTGGTCATGAAGCCTGTCTTGCTCGATTCTCGCACTCTTTGCCGAAGCCATGGGGTCGCCCTGAAGCAACGACCGCTGCGCCACGACACGCCCGACAGCCTTGGCGGGCCACCCCTCGGAGAGCTTGGCGAAGTCCGCGGAGGACATCCTGGCATAGATCTCGAGCTGGCCATCGTCGAGAGGCGGCCCTGGCGTCTTGGTTGGCTTGGCTGCTGGTGGCCCGTTGACCCACTGCCCCAGCTTGCGCTCTCCGCGCGGGGGCTGAGGTGTGGTGCCCTTGGCCCGCCCGCAGACGCGGCAGGCCTCCCGCGACATGTAGTTGAATCGATAACCACACTTCTTATGCGAGCAAGCCCATAGCCTGAAATCTGCCATCGCGCCTGAGCCGTGATTCGCACTAGGCCGTGAGGACAGGCCTCAGTACAGTACCAAAAATGTGTGATGCCGAAACACACCAAAGCAGGCGGGGCCGCGGAATCCCCACGCCAGTTTGCACAAATCCTTGAGCAATGCCTCCGGACTTGAGCCAAAATGGCTACGGATCCTCCTCCTCCTCCTCCTCCTCCTCCTCCTCCTCCTCCTCCTCCTCCTCCTCCTCCTCCTCCTCCCCCCCTGTTCTCCTCCTCCTCCTCCCACCCAGCCCTGCCCTGGTCACGTGACGATTCGTGCCAGCGCCGACTGGGAAGCGGCGATTCCTCCGCACTCCCAGACGGCGCCGGCGCGAATCGTAATGCCAGCTCTCCCCCCCGCCCACGGTCACGCTGGCCATCGCCAGGGGATAACGAGATGGCCTCCAATGAGGAGGGGCCGTCCGCGCGGGCTCCTCTCCGCGACGTGGATGGCCGAGGCGCCGTGCTGGAGGCCGATGAATGCAGCCAGGGGGCACAATGCGGAAGAGCGCATGACCTATGGGAGGCGGAGCGCCGCGTGAGTGTGCGCCCTCCTCTCCCGCCTCCTGCCTCTGCGGCCGCCCCTCGGCTTCTCCCCTCCCCCTTGCATGCGGGCCGATTCGCTGCACCGTGGCCCGGGCTGCTTGGGCGAGCGTGCGGACTGCCTCGAGCCGCGCTGCGACGTTGAAACCGCCGAGGGCGGAGTTCGCACGACAGAGGGAGCTGTGCATTTTTTAAAGGAAAAACAAAAACGCAAGAGGAACCCTGTGGCAAGAGTAGTGTGCCTGACGTGGTGGTGCGCGCCAGATCTGTCAGAGGCTTCCAACGTGCGCTGCAGCGTCTTGCGAAATATAGCGCCGCGTCTGGTAGCCAGGAGTGGTTTCGGATTTTCCGACCTGCCGGACGCCGCCGAAAGAATTCATGATTGATTGAGGGCTTGTCGTAGACAGTGGGGAAACGACACGACACGAGGACGGGGACGAGAGACGACACAACGAGAACGACAGAAAGAGAGAGAGAGAGAGAAAAAGCTGTGCACGTGTACCGATCCTGGCCAGGCCACTTCTGAGCACGAGATCGGTGCACACGCTACCCAAACTTGCCCGACTATCTACGCTTAGGTCGGACATGTCCTCCTACAGGCGTACTTCGGGGACAAACAAATAAAACATACCAGAAACATATGCAAAAATGACCCAACATTGTGGACAAATCCTCCCAGACTATTTTCACTACTTTTGAATATTCCTCCTGTAGAGGGGCAGGCCTGACTTAGATCTAGGACCGAGCCGTCGCGGTGGCGCGGGATCAACCGGCGGGATGGCGCCAAGAGTCTCCTTCTTTCCCGGCCCCTCCCACGAACCCTTCCTTTGCACCTCCCAAGTGCCAAAAACCAGATTTTTCGACTATAACCGTGTGCAGACATGGGTGTCGCTGGCATGGTCCGACGCGCTACTGCTCTGTTCTACCAGGCTCAATTTTACTACAATGCTCTCTTCCACCCGCATGCACCCCAAACGTCCTCAACTAGCCACTCCCGACATGCGACCCGTCAGTGCACGTGTCTGTGTACGTGTGTATACAACTACACATACAGACACAAGTAAATACAGTGCAACCGCGCTGTCACGTCGTGCGCGCTTAGGTTCTAGCACGACGAAGCTCAAAGGTTCGACACAATGGGTGCGTGTCACCATGTCTGCTTTGCAACTGTCTCGACCCACTTGAAATATGTGTTGCGCTCCTGCCGTTACTCGTCCTGCCCAAACCTCACTACTTCCTCCTCCCCTTGGCTCCTCCCTTGTTTACCCTGTGTCCCTCCTCTTCTCGCTATTCTCTCCTGCCTCCTGCGTCCTTCCTGCTTTTGGGTTACCTTGGAGCCATTGTTGGACCATCCGGAGGCCTCAGACGCACATCAGAAAAGAAAAGGCGAGGTCTTCAGAAGCCCATGGCTTCCTGTAGGTTGTTCAAAGACTTGGCATCTTGGGACTGGGGGCCATGGTGAGCTGTCCTAGCCGTCTGGAGGCCATGTTGGGCCGTCCTGGCAGCCTCGAGGGCCGTGTCGAAGCCATGCTGGGCCGTCGAAGGACCCCAGGGGCCCCAGTCGACCGTCTTAGAGCTCCCTCGGGCTTCTGGGATGCTCTTGGGCCGTCTGGCGCTTTCGGAAGCCGTCTGGGGGGACTCTGGAAGGTCTCTGGGGTCGTCTTGGGAGATGCGGACGCGCTCCTGGGGCCGCCCCGTGGCCATGTGACTCACTGACTCGAGGTAGATCGGGCGGTGCCTGGTACCTGCAGACCTGTCCGGCCACCTTCCACGGCTAAGCCCTCGGGGCGTGGCCATGTGGGGCTCCTCTCGGGGCACGCTTGGGCCACGTGACGACCATCCAAAAGCTCCAGAGGCCCATGCGAAGCGAAAAAACAGGGACCCACGTGGCCACAGAGGCTCGGAGATGGCCACAGGCTGACCAGAAGGGGCCCAGAGGACCGCGCGAGCGAGTGCAACTGGGCCCGCGAAAAGGCCTCGAGAGGCAAACTCTGTGAATTGTCAGTTTGTTTGTTAGTTAGTTTGCTTGTTTGTGTGCTTCTTCAAAGGTTCTATCCCCAAGGGGCTTCCAAGAAGGCCCCGACATGCCCCGAACAGAGGGAAACTGGCGGACAAAAGACAGGAGTGTTTGAAGATCTCGCTTTTTCTCTCTGGGGAATATCTGAAACTTCTGGATGGTCGTCAAATTGCCAAAAACGTGCCCCAAGAAGAACCCCACAAGGTCACACGACGGCCCCAGTGATCTCCCAGAGTTCCCCCCAAACGGCCCCCGAAAGCGCCAGTCAGACGGGCCCGGAGCGGAGGAGACCGAGGAGCTCCAAGACTGTCGACCTGGGCCCGCAGGACCTTTCAAGATAACCCCAAGACAGACCGAGATGGCTTCAAGAATGCCCTCGAGGCCGCCAGGACGGCCCAATATGGCTTCCAGACGGCAAAGACAACTCAAGATGACCCCTAGGCGGCTCCTCAACGGCCCTTCTTGGGTCGTTTTGGGGGGTTCCTGGGCTGGCTTGGGACCCTCTTGGGCCGTCCTGGGGGCTTTCTTGGAGGTCTTAGGAGCTGTCTTGGTCTTGGGGCGATTCGGGGGGTCGCCTGGGCTGTCGGCTGCCTTGGAGCCTCGGGAGCCCAAAACGGCGACAACACTAAATACAGTGCGAAATCTAATTCTAACAGAACGCGCTGGTCAACCTCTTTGGGCCTTCGTCTGGGTTTCTTAAATTATGTTGGGGGTTGTTGGGGGCCTCTTGGGGGCCTGAAAGCCGTCGTTGGTGAGTCTTGGTGGCCCCTTTGCGTCCTCTGGGGTGTTCCTGGAGGCCCCCAGGGGCCGGGAAAATCGCTGGGCGCACTGAACTTGGCCTGCTGGCCTCATGGACTAATGTGTGGTGCGGGGGCGTGGGGAAATTGTGGAGAAAGGGGGACCCTGGGCCCAGAGACCCGGTCGCCGATGATATAATCGAGATAAGCACGTGCACGTGTGTAAATATAGCTTGCTTACATGCACAAACTATATGTATATATATACATAGATATATACATGAATAGTATTGCACAGATGACTGTCAAATCAGCGACGCGGCGCGATCCTCATATCCCCTCTGCTCCAGCCGCACTCGGGAGACCTCGACATGAACTGGTTCTTCTCGCCCCGGATCGATCGGTTGCGCTTCGCTGGAGCCGCGGCCCTCGACACGGTGGCCCCTTGCGGGAGAACCGTGCGACCCGTGGCGGCGGCGTGCCTCTGCAGCCACGTCCCTGACGCGGCCCGGACATGCCTCGCACCCATGCGGGCGGGCGCCGCCCTCGAGGGCGGCTGCGAGGCCGCGGCCCGCTTCCTGCGACAGTGGCTCGCGTGCCACAGTGCAGCATGAGGGGCGACGATAGGGAGGGATAGGGTAGGGTTAAGTCGGGCGGGTCCCCCTACAGGGGGATTTTCGACGAAACATTAAAAAGTACCCCAACAATACACCCAAAAAAGTAACAAAAACAACTGAAAAAATAGTCCCCAGACTATTTTTGTATCATGCTTTGACTATTTTGGAATATTTGTTTATGTTTCGTCGAAAATCCCCCTGTAGGGGGACAGGCCCGACGTAAGGATAAGGATATGGGGGGAACGTTGACCTGGAATCGACGATGCATCGCCGATAGAGGACGATAGGCCCCCGACCGTGAATCCGCACGTCCCTGGACAGCTTGGGGCTATCGGGCCCGCATCGGCGGTCAATGGGCGATCGGGGGTCGGTGCAACCCGCCCTGTGCCTATTCCCCCCATGGTTGCCCCTGAGGGAAGGCAGGCAGAAACTGTTCGTTTTTTTTTTTTTTTTTTTTTTTTTTTTTTTTTTTTTTTTTTTTTTTTTTTTTTTTTTTTTTTTTTTTTTTTTTTTTTTTTTTTTTTTTTTTTAAAATAATATATATATATATATATAATATAAAAGACAAATATATATATATATATATATATAAAAAAAAAACATAAAAAACATAAAAAAGAGGCAGAAGCTGTTCGTTGCTATCGTCGCCCCTGTGGACAGCACGCAGAAGCTGCTCGTTGAGTATTAAAGGGAAATTAGGACACACAAATAAATACACACAAATAGAAATAGTCCCCATATTTTCCCATATTTTCTGGGTTTCTGTCTTCCCCCCCACTTCCCATATTTTCCCATATTTTCCTGGGGATCGTCGATAAATTGTGTCTGTGTGTTTTTTCCCCTCCTGAAGCATGACCTGACCAACGCCTTCAAAAACACCTCGACCGCCGGGCCCTCCTGCAAAAGCGCGGCGCGAGGAGCTGCCCATCCTTGCACCCTGAGCCTCCTGGTGCTCCGACGAACCCAGGACGAGGGCAACACCTGGCAAGGATAAATCACAAATCTCTGAGATCTGGCGGGCCAAAATGTCGGGGATGGACAGACCCCCCTTTAGTAAAACGTGGTTTAGTGAAAACGGCCTAAGGCCCGAACCTGGCGGGCGCAAGCCTGGAAAATAACGGCCGCGGCGCCCTCTCGAGAACCGAAAACGGACAATTCACTAATCGACGTGTCACTGTTGGGGGTTCTGTCCACCCCCGAAAATGATCTCGGGCGCCGCGGCCTTCTCAGAGCCTTCCCTGAAGCAGATCCATCCTCGTCCTAACTCTGCCTGGCATGCCCGCTCCGGACCGGCCGGCACCGGATCCGCCCGGAGCGCAAGGTGTAGCGACGATGACCTCTCGAGCCGCTGCTCCTTTCCCCGGCACCGCGGCGCGCCGACGAGCGGGCCCTCTGCCAGCCTCCCCCCGTGGCCGACGGGGAACTGACCTTCCCTTCCTCGACGGGCATCTGGCATGGCGACTGGCGCGCCGTGGCGCGCCTCCTCCATCTGCTGGCGGAGTGGCCGGCAGCCACGGGGTGCCGTCTGACCTCGGGGGCGGGCAAGTGCGACCCCCGCCGGCGTCTACGACACCGAGGTGGACCTGCAGGCCTTCCTTCCCCCTTGGCTTCTGCGTGCGCGCGGGCGGCTGCTTTGAACTCCTGGGCGCGCCAGTCGAAAGCGACGGCTTCTGCTGCGCGCACGCCCAACAGCGAGTCAAGAAGGCCACTGAACTGCCATGAGAGTGCGTTAGTTTCTGCAGGCTGAGTGGCTCGGCACGCATCGTCACGCCTAATGTGCAAACGGAAGCGCTGGCATCGTTCCACGGAGCTGCTTGGGACAGCTTCGAGCAGCTGACCCCCGCGGGCGACTCGTGGGTTCAGGCGCAGCTCACCCTTGAGGAAGGCGGCGTAGGGCTGCGGTCAGCAGCGCACCGCTGCTCTGCCAGAAGCTCTAGGAAGGCTACTCCGACGGTCACGACACCGGCCCCGACGGTGCTCTGTGCCCCTGTCGCCAGCGGCTGGCTGCAGGCGCGGACCAGACAATGATGTTGGCGCAGACTTTCCGCCCAGCCTGATGCAGATAACTCTGCAGTGGCGCTTGCTGGAGCAGTCCGCAAACGAAGAAGCCCTCTGCCCCGCTTGCGACTGCATCTTTGGCGTTTCTGTTCCCCGTCTGGGCCGCCTCTGGGGCCCAGACGGGGCCTACGTGGTCCTGGTTGGAGGCCCCTGGGGCGTCTTAGAGGTCTTTTGGACCGTCCCGGCGCGGTCTTGGCGCACTGTCAGGCGGTGCTTGGGGTGTCTTGAAGGCATCTGATGCCACATCGCAGCCTTGGGAAGCCGGACCAGCGAGAACTCGGAAATCTTGAAGATCCAACGCAAGCTGAACATCCTCTTGCCTCTTGGGGCGCTGCTTGGAGCCTCTAGGTGTGACTGGAAGCTTCTCGAGAGCCTCTTGGGGCCTGTTTGGGGTGTCTTGGGGGATCTTGGAGCTTCAAGGGCTCCGAACTTCGCGCTTCAAGCTGCGCGAAGTGCGAATAACTTCGCACTCTCGCGCCGCCTCCCAGGGGAGAAGAGGAGGACGAGGAGGAATCGGAGCCGAACCGCGAAGCGCGAACAACTTCCGGCCTGCGAGGGCGCCCTTGGAGCATCCTGAGGGCTTCTTGGAGTGCTCCTCCTCCTCCTCCTCCTCCTCCTCCTCCTCCTCCCTCCTTCTCCTCCTCCTCCTCCTCCTTCTCCTCCTCCTCTTCCTCCCCCTCCTCTGCTTCCTCCTCCTCCTCCTCCTCCTCCTCCTCCTCCTCCTCCCCTGTTTGGGGCCGGCGAGGCCCCTGCTTGGGGGCCTCTCGGGCTGTGTTGGGGGGTCCCTTGGAGCGTCCTGGCGCTCTCTCTTGGCGGCGCGCACACGGGGGTGGAGGGAGAGGGGGGGGGCTTCTTAGAAGGAGGCTCCTTCTTAGAAGGCGCCAGCCTTACATCTATAGATAAGGCCCGCGCCTTCTAAGAAGCAGGGGTGCTTCTAAGAAGCCCTCCTCCCTCCCCCCACCCCCTTCTGCGCGTGGCTGACTCTCGGTGTATCATGGGGCGGTCTTGGGAGCCTTTGATGCCACCTTGCAGCCTTGGGAAGCCGAAGAGAGAGGAATCCCGATCTCCCTCAAACCCACGGAGAATCAAAGAATTGTGTTTCCTGGGGCCTTGTGTGGAGCCTCTTGGCTGTCACGGGGGGCTTTGTGGGAGCCTCTTGGGGCCTGTCTGGGGTGTCTGGGGGGTCTCTCTGAGCTTTCTGGGGGCCTGTTGGAGCGGAAAAGTGCGAGTGTCGGTGTGTGTTTCCTGTCTGAGGCGTCGCTGGGGACCGTGTGTCGGTCTACGCGGGCCATGTTGGAGGCCTTTTGGGCTGTTTTGGTCGTCTCCTTGGCCGTCCTGGCGCTCTCTGGGCTCCCTATGAGGTGGACGTTGGGCGGTCTCAGGGGGCCA
Organism: Prorocentrum cordatum; assembly: GCA_963575745.1. Taxonomy (NCBI): domain Eukaryota; class Dinophyceae; order Prorocentrales; family Prorocentraceae; genus Prorocentrum; species Prorocentrum cordatum. The sequence goes on along the minus strand of CAUYUJ010017349.1, from coordinate 200,873 downwards.
CTGGTACAATCTCGCAGCCTGTGGGAGCTAAACGTGCGAGAACGCCAGAATCCTTCCAACAATCTTTTGAATCTTTGAACAGTGCCTCGTGGGGCCTTCTTGGGAGTGCTCTTGGGAGCGTCGTGAGGCGTCGTAGAGGCCTCTGGTGCCGTCTAGAGGCCGTCTCGAGCTCCTTGGAGCGCTTTTTTTCAGCGGATCAGGGCCCTCTGGGGCCTTCTTCGGGTTCTCTTGGGGATCTCTTAGTCCGTCTTGGGCCTCTCGTGGAGCTCCAGCGGCAGGCTCACCGCGTCCTCGCATGCGCGGTCGGGGCCTGTGCCCCATTGCCCCGTGCCTCGTACAGAGGCTGTATATATACATATACATGCATACACACATATGTGTATTTAGATGTATATGCATACTAATATACACATGCATAAATGTGTGCATGTAACACATTTACATACATGCATAAATAATACACACACGCGCGCATGACATACACGCGCGTCCTGCCAACGACATGCTGCGACGTGTCCAAATGCGTGTCGGCCGACTGCTGGGGACCTGGGACCTCTGGAGCGCCAGCCCCCGTGACGCCCCCCGCCTCCAGCATCGCGCCGCTGCGTTTTGCCCTCCAGCTCTCTCTCGCTCTTTGTGTTGTTCTGTCTCTCTCTCTCTCTCTCTTTCTCTCTCTCATTTTTTGTTTATATTTATACATATATATATATGTAAATATATCCATAGATGTATATACCCTCAAGTCGGGCATGACCTCCTACAGGTGGATTTTGACGGAAAAATCAAAAACACTCAAAACACATCAAACATTGACCAACGTTGTCGAAAATTCATCATCCGACTAATTTTGACTGTTTTTGTTTGAATATTCCTCCTGTAGAGGGACATGCCAGACTTAACCCTATCTACGGGTCCCAGACTGGCGCCAACATGCCCCAGCGAACCCCCCAGATGCTCCAGGGAGAAGACAGGCGCGGACACCAAGGCCTCAACAGCCGCCGTCGTCACGCGAATGCCTCGAAGACTCGTCCAACCCTCGTCGTGCTGAGAATCGGGGCGCAGGGCACCAAAAATTAGGTCGGGCATGTCTCCCTACAGGGGGAATTTGGACGACAAATCAGACACACCCCAAACATACCACCAACTACCCCAAACACACTCAACAGACAATTTGTCCACCAACAGTGTTTTACTATGTTTGCATTTTCCTCCTGTAGAGGGACAAGCCCGACTTAGCACCAAAAGGAGGATGAGGAGGAGGCAACTACCGGGAGGATGAGGAGGATTCAGCCCCATTTGGGAACTATTACGCAGGAGTGGGCCTCGGATTAAGCGGGATTGGACCAGATTAAGCGGGATTAAGCCAGATTAAGCGGGATTAAGCCGGATTTCGGACCAGGGCAAAAACAGAATTTGACCACCCAGGAGTTGCATCCTAAGGAGGCTGAGGAGGGGGCTCCAAAAATGCTCGCAGGTGGCCCTCCAGCAGCCAGCAGGGCGGCGCGCCCGCAGTCGCCCCAAGCCGGCCCCGCCGAGCAGCGCAGGCTGAGGCACGCGAGGCCACGCAGGAGCCGCACAGACGGCGGGGCCCTGGGAGCCCCCCCGCCGCCTCCCTTTTGGCGAGGCGGCGCGACGAGTCGGGCGCGGCCTCTGGACTCCACGTCCGTCGGAAGAAGCGGGTGCAAAGACGTGGAGAGAGGGAAGGCAGAAGACGCAGATTGGGGCTCGGGCGCTCCCAGGGCACTGCAGCACGCAGCAGAAGCACGTCGATTCCTGGAAGTAGCTCAGGCGCTTGCAAGGGACAGACTGGGATCTGGGAGTCCCGCAGCATCTGCTTTGAACCACCGGCGTGAACCCACCAAGCCACAACCGCCACCCAACCCAAAGTCGCCGCTGTGCCTGCCGATTTCTAGCGGGGGGGCGCTCTGGAACATCGAGAAAAAAACACAGTGGAACCTGTACGCCCCCCAACTCGAACTTGGGGGGGGGGAAATGGGAGACCTTCGGGTCGCATTGGGCTGGGGTGGATGGCAAGCGGTGACCTCCTCCCTCCGCCCGCCTCCCTTCCTCAAAGGCCCTCGGAGCAGCAAAGATGCCAATGAACTGCAGACGAGAGCAAAGCCACAACGGATACACTCAAGCATCCCTCGAGGAAGCAAGGAGAAAGAGAGAAGGGGGGAGAGATGGAGAGAGAGAGAGGGATAGAGAGAGACAGGGAGGGAGGGAGGGGACACCCGCCTCCTTCCTCCCTCCTCGTCATCATCCTCCTTCCTCGCCCTCTGCTTCCCTTCCGATAGAGGCCTCCAACATGGGTCCGAGCATATGGGGCCGTAAGATCGCGCTGCATCGCCGGTGCATCGGCGACGTCTGCGCAGCATCGGCGCCCTCGGCGTGGAGGAGACCGAGCTCCACACCGCGCCGCCTCGCCGATGCATCCGCGATGCGGCGCCATCCTCCGACGCCATCCCCTGACATCCGCCGATCGGGCTTGTGTCCCGGGGGCCCGATATTCGCCCCTGGCCTGTGTTTGCTGGCCCAGGGGGCCAATCGCAGGTCCCAGAGGCCGACATCGGAGGACAAATGCGAGATCGAAAGATCTCGGACCCCATCCTTGATGCCTAGACCTCCGAAGACGTCTCTTAGAAGGGACAATTCGCGAGCGTGGACCCCTAAGCAGGGTGTTTCTGTGAATGTTTGCCGTGCTATCTATGTGGAACAATCTATGTAGTGCAACCTATGTGGCGCAGTATGTGTTGTGCAATAACCGCCACCGTGCCCCCTGGCACGTTGAGGCGTGCTAAAACGCCACGTGCCGTCGGGTAGGGCTTCATATTGTTTCTAAGGGACCCCCACTCTCCCCGCCGCACCTCGCCGCGCTGACGGGCCACAGTCCTGAGGGGTCACTGGGCGGCCATGGCGCCTCCCTGGGGCTCTCTAAGGCCTCCATGACGGCTCAGGAGGCCCCCAAGACGGTCCAAGAGGGCACAGAGTTCCTGAACGACGGCTCGAAGACGCCCAAGGCGGCCCCAAGATGTTTCCAAGGCGCCCCAAGAGGCCTCCAAGAGACATCCCAAGAGGGGCCCCCAAAGGCCAAACAAAAATTTATGTCCTGGGCTTTCTGAAGGATTCTGGTGTTCTCGTATTTTGGGCTTTCCGACGCTCCAAGCGGCCCAAGAGGTCCCCAAGACCGCCCCAAAACGGCCCCAGAGGGCCAGACTGCCTAAGAGCGCCCCAAGACGTCCCGAGAGGCACCCAAGACGGGCCAAGAGGGCCACAAGACGGCCCTTAAAGGGATCCCTGAAAGGGAACACGAACCGAAAATACGAGCCTCCCGCCCAAAGGAACCCCCAGGAGGCCCTAAGAGGCCCCCAAGAGGCCCCCAGACGCCCCCAAGAGGCTTCACAACCGCCCCCAATAGGCCTCAGAACTGCCTCCAAGAGGCCCCCGAGAGGCCTCCCACAAGATTCCAACATCCACTAGGCTTATAACCCACAACCCAGGCACGGTGGCGGGACTTGCCGAAAATATCTGGATCCGCTGCCCCCTGTTGACTCATCACAGGGGTGCCTGGCGTGCTGAACTTCTTACGGTTTTGGTTTTGGTTCTTTTCCAATGGGCTCTGGCGCGTCCCGCCGGGGTCCCGGGAGGATGCCGAAAGATCTTCCAAAGGTGGTTGCAAAGGTTTTTTTCCGTTCCAGACGACTCCAAGATTGCCCAAGATGGCCTCCAGGGTGCCTCCAAGACGGCCAAGATGCCCTCCGAGGCGGCTAAGATGGCCCCAAGATGCCTCCAAGACGGTCCAAGAGGCAACCCAAGACGGCCTAAGATAGCCTCAAGATGGCCTAAGACGGCCCAAGAGGCCTTCAAGAGGCCTCCAAGAGGTCCTCCAGGAAGGCCCGAAGAGGCCAAAATCGTTGATTACCAGTGGGTGTTTGAAATATTTTGGCAGTTGCGCCTTTTCGGCTTTCCGACGGTCCGAGAGGCCCCCAAGATCGCCGAAGAGGCCTCCACGACGGCCCCAAGAGGGCCCGAAGACGGCCCAAGAGGCCTCCAAGACGCCCACGATGGCCTCCAAGACGGCCCCGAAGCGCCCCAAGAGGGCCCCAAGTCGGCCCAGAAAGGCCCCCAAGACGGCTCCCGATGGCGTCACACGTGCAAGGAACCCACCAAGATTGCCAAAATTGGCTCGAAGCTGGCCCAAGACGACCCAATAGGCCCTCAAGAGGGCCTCCAGGAGGGCCAGAAGAGGCCAAACACCTTGATGTTCCTTAAGGTTTTTGACGGATTTTGGCATTTGCGCCTTTTCGGCCTTCCGACGGCCCGAGACGGCCGAAAAGCCCTCAAAGATCGCCGAAAGATCGCCCAAGAGGCCTCCAAGATGGCCCCAGAACGGCCCAAGAGGGCCCCAAGACAGCCCCAAGAGGCCCCCAAGACGGCACAGGAGGCCTTTAAAACGCCCAAGATGGCCGGCCCATAGAGGCCCCCCAAACGGCTTCCGACGGCGTCGGACGGACCAGGAGCCCACCAAGGCGGCCGAACATGGCCCTAAGATGGCCCGAGACGGCCCAAGAGGCCTCCAAGAGGGCCTCCAGGAAGGCCCGAAAAGGCCAACATCAGTGATTTGCCATGGGTTTGTGAAGAAGTGTGGCACTTGCTTGTTTTCGGCCTTCCGGCGGCCCGAGGCGACCCAAGTGCCCCCAAAGATCGCCCAAGAGGCCCAAGACACGGCCCCAAGAGGCCCCCAAGACGGCCCAAGAGGTCTCCAAGGCGCTCACGATGGCCTCCAAGACGGCCCAACAGCCCTCCAAGACGACCTCCAAGAAGGCCCGAAAGGGTCAAAATGGCTTCCAGACTGCCAAGATGACCTTCAAGATGCCCACGTGTTCCCCGAAGGCTTTCCGCACCGATTCGGGGAACACATGGTCCGATAGCTTGGCAGGTCTGGCATCAACGTTCGGCCACATAGGCGCCTCCAAAAAGGCAGGGGGCGGCGGTGATTCGCCGTAGGCGTCTTCGATATGTGGTGCAAGCTATGTGGTGCAACCCATGTGGTGCAAGATCTGTGGCGTGGCTCTGTGGTACAATTTATGTGGTGACACCTACGCGTGGCAATATATTGCAATCGATTGAATTGTAAAGACGCTAGACAGACGGTCAGGCCCAGACGACGGGCGGCGACGAGACGGCGAGGGGGGTGGCGTTGGCGACAACATAGTCGCTAGACCAACGATCAGGTCCAGCCCCTTAAGTCATGAGCAAGGGTCCCTAAGTCCAAGCACTGGTTGGGGAAAATGCGTACGCATAAACTTTCGCAGCTTCCCGCAGTTGTCTTGGACCGGCGCTGGAAGCGGCGCACCCCTGGCGCGCCGACCGCGCCAGGGGCGGCGGCGGAGACGCCGCTGGGGAAGCCCAACGCGGATCCGATCCATTCGCGCGGAGCTCTGCCAACTGTTGGTTGTGCCGCGGGTGTTCCACGCGCCCTGCCGATCCTCCCCCTTGGCGGGCGGGCGGGGAGGCCTCCGCGCCTGCGTCAGAGGCAGGCCGCACAAGTACTTTTTGTTGAGGAAAGCAGCTGTCGTGTTGGGAAGAAGGCGTGGGAAGACACAGGTCACGACGGTGCAGCATGCAGACTCAACATGCGCGAGACGATTGTCGATCTGATCGCTCATGCCGGCCCCGATTTTCCCAACCCGAGAGATGCTTTCCTGTCTATTCAGTTGGCGGCGATGGAGCGGTGCGCGCGGGCTTGAGCCAGGAAGGAAGGACGCCGCGCGCTGCCCCGGGGGCCGGCCCGGCAGAGGCAACGGGGAGCCACGAGAGGGCGCAGGGGGAGGGGGAGGAGGAGGAGGAGGAGGAGGAGGAGGAGGAGGAGGAGGAGGAGGAGGAAGAGGAGGAGGAGGAGGAAGAGGAGGAGGAGGAGGAGAGCAAGGAGGAGGAGGAGGAGGAGGAGGAGAGCAAGGAGGAGGAGGAGGTGTTGACGCCACCGTCTCTGTCCTCCTGCCCCGTTTCGACGAGACACGGGAGGCGTAACGAGTGGCGGCGTGTGCTGGGTGCCAGCGGCGGAGCCGAACGAGGGGACACAGACATTCGCCAACACACACGTCCTGAGGATCATCAAGAGGGGATACCGCAAGCTAAGTGCGCTCGCGTCATAACTGACGCCATGCGCCCCCCTCCCATCTGCGTCCATTGCGCACCACCCCTTGTTACTATCACGCTCCAGTGTTGAAGAGGACAGCGCTTCCCAAAGTGCTTTTTGTCCTAGAAGGAGGGAAGCGCGCGACCACCAAATGATCTCGATGCCTCAAATGCGACCGCCATGCGCGCCTGTGAGACGCCAGGCAGACCCAGAACACTACACACACCGATCTCCCATAAGCAAAGGCTCGTGACGAGCACCGTGGCCTGGGAGAACCAGCGGCGCAGCAGCGACAAGGCCAGCACGAGCCACCCGCGACATTGAGGGGGGCCTCCTCGATCCCCGTCCTCCTCCTCGCTTTCCCCCCTGTGGGCGGTGGAGCTGCCTCCCTCCTCCATTATGTTATTCCATCCTACTTAAGGACCACATCCCAGAAATAATTTCGAGCACCCGGAAAAGTGTCAAAAGAGTGTCGAAACAGTGTCGAAACAGTGTCGGGCGAGTGTCTCCCATGGCCCGACACGTGAAAACCCTTCAGTTTCGGTACTTTTTTTGGCGCTCGAAATTCTTTCTGGTGGTCAAGGCTGAAGTAGGTTGGAGCATCATAACTCCACCACTCGGGGGTGGACAGAGAGCCACCTTTCGCAGAACGCCCTCCAGTGAAGACGACCAAGGACCAGGCCCAGCGGTCGCAGGCCCACACACCTCGCGGCAGCGAGGCCCTCTCAATGAAAGAAAACGGGCGATTCGCGAATCGACTCGGCAGGGTCCGCGTTTGAGGGTGGACGATCTGGAGGGACTATCGACCTGGAATCGGCTTGGCGATGGGGCCTGAGAGGCGCCGGCGCCTCTCGGCGATACATGGGTGGGGGGGGGGTCGATGCTTCACCCCCTGAACCACAGTCCCTGATACGATAGCTTCGTGCGGCGTCGGCGCGCGCAAAAGATTTTGACACCGCGTCAATTGTTCGGCCTTGAACCGATCGCGGCATCGATAGTTCATGGTTTATTTCAATCGGGTCCAGTGGCGTTATTGTGTCCATGGGTGCTTCCGCGTCGCAAATTTCAACCCTGAAAGCTTTCGCCAGCACCGCCGGTGCGCGATATCAACCTCCGAACCTACAGTATGAAAATATATACACACAGACACCCTCTCACGAGTTTTGCACGTGCCTTGAGGGAGGGCGGCGGTCCATGTAGAAGCGCCGGCGCCAGCTCTCGGTGTGGTCTCTACACCGCCACCCTCCCCAGAGGCCCAGGAACAAACCATGGAGGGTGCCTGTGTATACTTCCGTGGTGGGAACCCGCAGAACCACCTCTTCCTGATTAGGGAGCATGCATAAAATATTAAAAAAAATACCATAAACATAAGCTTTTGGCGCTCCGCGCGGATTTCTTGGATCTGCGCTGGACCCCCCTCCCTGCGGGCGGAGCGCGCCAGAGGCGGCGTCGGGGGACCCAGGCGCGGATCCAAGAAACCCTGTGCGAAACGCCAACAGTCTCTGTTTGTGGCGCTTTCTCTTCTTCGAATGCAGCCAGCCGGTTCAGCGCTGGGCTCCGAGAGAACCGCAGGAGTACCACGGGAGCCGCCCGAGCACAGACCCGACCTTAGCTGCCCCGATACGCAATACGCAACACGTATCGTATTGACACGGAGCTCAACACGTAAGAAGCAATTAAGGAACCCCCCGGCGTTATCATTAGCACCGCGCCGTAATTAAATAATTATTTGGGGGGGTTTTCGCCGAGCGATATCATTAGCACCGCGCACATGGAAGGAAAATAAATAATTCCAGCGCCCCGCCTGGGGTGGCATCCCAATTAGAATTGTAATGAAAATAAGAATACGAATACGAATAAGGAAAAACTTAGAAAAGCTAAGGAAAAGCTTAGAAAAGCTAAGAAAAAGCTGAGAAAAGCTGAGGACAGCTAAGGAAAGGCTAAGACAAGCTAAGAAAAAGCTGAGAAAAGATTAGGAAAATATTAAGAAAAGCTGAGAAAAGCGAAGAAAAGCTAAGGAAAAGCTGAGACAAGCTAAGGACAACTAATGAAAAGCTGAGGACAACTATTGAAAAGCTAGGGAAAAGCTAAGGAAAACTAAGGAACACTTAAGAAAAGCTGAGGAACACTAAGGAAAAGCTGAGGAAAAGCTAAGGACAACTAAGGAAAAGCTAAGGAGAACTTGTGACCCTCGCAGTGACCCTCGCAGAGTACCCCCAAGGCCTGAGTATGGAGGAAGTCCAAGGCGGGAGCCTTGTCTGTGAGCGCGTCCTCCTCCGTGTCCTCCTCCTCCTCTTCCTCCTCCTCCTCCTTCTCTTCCTCCAGCCCCCATTTTTCTAATGAGATTTCTATTGCAACCCCTTTGGAAAAATTATTTTTTTCGGCCGTCGTAGGAGGTGGTCCATCCCAGGGTATCGCCCCCGCCCCGCACCGCGGCGTTATCTTAGCACCCGGCAGGACCAAAATAAATCCCCGAGCCAGAGTAGGAGTGGATCAGTGTACATGGTTACGGCACCGAACAGCGAGGGTCGAGCACTGGAAAGACGCGTGGCCACTGAAGCTCTCTGACTCCTCCGCATGCGTTTCCTCATTCTTTCAGGAGGGTGTACCCCCTCCTGGTGCCAGGATAACGCTTCCGGGTGCCGGGTGCGTGATCTTTTCGCCGGAGAGGGGGGGGTTCCTTAATCGCTTATAGGCTGAAAACGTGGGTCCGACGCGATACACTCGCCAAAACGTGGTCCAATACGTGAACGTATTGACACGGACGTCTTGAACACGGGACGTGTTGCGTATCAAAACGGGCGTATCGAGGCAGCGAAGGACCCGACCGATCCGCCGTGGAGCTGCCGCCTCGGGACCGCGAGGAGCCGGGGCACTTCTCTCGGGCCTCCGGGCCACCGGGGCTCGGCCGACCCGCACGCTGCCCATGACCCTCCTTCTCGCCCCGGCTGGCTAGTTATGCCTTCCCCCCCCAGACCACCTACCAGACCACCCCAAGCCAACCCGGAGACGCCCATTGCCGGGTTGGGGGGGGGGGTACGGGCTCCATGTGCGTTGTTTCATGGTTCCCCGACCCCCCCCCCCCACCAGAAATGGTGGGCAAACTGCGGCCTTCGGGTTGGGCTGGGGTGGTTTGGTGGGCGGTGACCCCCCCCCGCGGCGCACCTGCCGGCGCGGGCGGGCGTCGATCAGAGCCGTGGTTCCCCGTCGTCGATCGTCGACACCTGGGGAAACCGACAGGCACCGCTGCCGCCACTCCCCGGACCTCTCCCAGGGTGCGTTCTGATCTGGATCTCGAGGCGAATCCAGCGGTGGCGACGAGGGCCTGCCAGTCAGCCCAGGCGCGGCGCCATCGCCGCACGGTCGCCAATGGCGCCGCGCCCCAATGGCGCCGCGCCACTGCCGCGGGGGCGCGCGCGGCACGCCTCGTCGCGCGAAGTCCTCGTCGTTGTCGCGTCGTCGTCGTCGTCGTCGTCGTGGATCGTCGTCGTCGTCGTCGTCGTGGATCGTCGTCGCGTCGTCGTCGTCGTCGTGGGTCGTCGCCAGTGGCGCGCGGGCGCGCGGGCGCGCACGGCCGGCGCGCGCCCGCCGCCTGCCGCTCCGCCGGGCGAGGCCGGGGGCAGCGCCGCGAAGCGCTGCGACAGGGCGACCTGCGGAGCCGACCGTCGCCGTCGCCGTCGGCGTCGTCGTCCTCGTCGACCGTCGCCGTCGTCCATCGACCGTCGTCCATCGACCGTCGTCCATCGACAATCGTCTGTCGACCGTCGTCGTCGTCGTCGCCGTCGTCGTCGTCGTCGTCGTCGCCGTGGTCGTCCATCGACCACGTCGTCCATCGACCGTCTTCGTCGTCGTCCATCGACAATCGCCATGGTCGTCGTCGTCGTCCATCGATCGTCGTCCATCGACCGTCGTCGTCGTCGTCGTGGTCGTCGTCGTGGTCGTCGTCGTCGTGGTCCGCGTCGTGGTCCATCGACCGTCGTCGTCGGCCGTCGTCCATCGAGCGTCGTCCATCGACCGTCGTCGTCGCCCTCTTCGTCGAGTCGTCCATCGGCCAAGTCGTCCATCGACCGCCGCCGTCGGCGCCGTCGCCGTCGCCCGCCGACCCTCGCTCAGGGGGCGCGGGCCCTCGGCCGCGGGCACAGGCGCCGACGACGACGACGACGACGACGCCGACGACGCCGACGACGACGACGACGACGGCGACGGCGACGACGACGACGACGGTCGTTGGACGACGTGTCGCTTCGCGAGGCCCGCAGGGCGAGTCGTCTTCTCCTGCGCTCCCGCGCGCCCCGTCCGGGCGGACCCGCGGAGCACGGCGGGAGGCCCCCCCGGAGCGGCCCGGACCTCCAACCGCGCAGGCCTCGACAACAGGCAGAGGCAGCGGCATCAGGAGGAGGAGGAGGAGGAGGAGGAGGAGGAGGAGGAGGAGGAGGAGGAGGAGGAGGAGGAGGAGGAGGAGGAGGAGGGGGGGGAGGAGGAGGAGGAGGAGGGAGGAGGAGGAGGGATGGAAGAGGGAGGAGGGATGGAGGAGGGGGGCGGGGCGGCGGCCGGCAAGGCGCAGAGCGGCGTGACGATTGGCAGCACACGCTTCCGCGCAGGATGGCGCCTATACAGCTCCACCCCGATGGTTGGACTCTGTTGCGGTGAGGGCTGCTTCGTCAAACGACGATGCGGCTTGCCCAGGATCTGAGGTGTTGCTCGTTGGTTGCGGGTTCCGGGGCCCGCTGTCGCGCCCCAGTCGGGGATGGACAGACCCCCCTTTAGTAAAACGTGGTTTAGTGAAAACGACCTGAGGCCCAAACCTGGCGGGCGCAAGCCTGGAAAATAACGGCCGCGGCGCCCTCTCGAGAACCGAAAACGGACAATTCACTAATCGACGTGTCACTGTTGGGGGTTCTGTCCAACCCCGACCCAGGGCCGACAGATTGTGGGCCCGGGGCGGACGAGCTGCCTCCGGGGAGCGGCGTCGGGGGCCTCTGGCGGCCGTGGGTTGAGAGGAGCACGTCGGAGGACGTCCGGCGCGGGCGGCACCACCGCACCCCGCGCCAGGGGCCAGGCAGGGCCCTCCCAGTGGTGTCGCCCCCCCGTGTGCTCCAGGTGGTGTGGCCCCCCCCCTCTCTCGCTCGAGGCACCCCCGATGCCCAGACCAGGGAGGCAGCGCGGACCCCCTCGCGGGAGGTCGCTGGCCTTCGCGGCGGTGGTGTCGTCTCACTCCCGCCTCCGATGGCGCCGGTCAGTCTGGCGAGGGGGTCGGCGGAGGAGCCCGAGTGGCCCCGGTAGATGGGCTGTCGGCGCCGCGGCGCGGAGACCTCGGTGGAACGGGCAGCACGAGGGGTGATGGCAGGCGAGGTGGTATCGCGGGGGGGGGGAGAGGAGGGGGAGAGGGAGGAGGGGGGGAGGGACAAGCCAGGTGCGCTCGCGTCATATCTGACGTCCTGCCCCTCCCTCCCATCCCATTACCATTGCGTAGGTCTCCTCTCGATTCGCACGGTCGGATGTCGTAGCTGTGGCATTGTATTACATGGCGTAAGATGATGTCGATGATCAACGCGTAGCATGACATAGCATGGCGTGGCGACGCCCAAAAGTGGGGGGGGCTTCTGCGCCCAAACAATCAACGAATCGACACCGACTGTTTAATCGCTTCCGATGGTTTCTTCGGGAGGCCATGTTCTAGATTGTGGGCCGATTTGGATGGACCAGAAACCATGCCGTGGCATGGCGGTGGAAATAATGACACCAACGCTGCAGCGGGAGCACGATTCGGCACGAGCGGAAACGCGGAAATGAGGCCAGCGCTGCAGAGGGAACACGATTCGGAACGAACGGTAGCCCGCTCACGAGGCCAGCGCTTTGGCGAGAGCAGCATTTCGAAAAAAAACAAGCGCGGAAGCGCGGAAATTAGGACGCGAAGCCTGACATAGCATGGCGTGGCAACGACCCAACGTCGGGGGGGGGCTTCCGCGGCCCAAAAAATCAACGAATCGGCACCGAATGTGTAATCACTTCCGATGGTTTTTTCGGGAGGCTATTTTCTAGATTTGGAGCTTATTATGTACTTGGGAGGACCGAACACCGTGCCGTGGCATGGCGCTGGAAATAATGACGCCAACGCTGCAGTGGGAGCACGACTCGGAACGAGCGGATGCGCGGCAGTGAGGCCAGCGCTGCAGCGGGAGCACGATTCGGAACGAACGGTAGCCCGCACACGAGGCCAGCGCTTCAACGCGAGGAGCATTTTATAACAAACCAGAAGAAGACCCAAACTCCCGGGAATCCTGTGCGTAATAGACCAGTACGCAGAGGGGGGCCGGACACTCCCCAGACGCCACGAGAGGAGAGAGGAGAGTAGCATTCATATTGTGTAAATATGGAGGTCGGAAAAGGGTGTGGCAGAAAGGGATGCGGTGCCCATCGTGGACATGGCGATGCCATCTACGATGGAGAACCTCGCCAGGTCCAGCATTGGCACCACACCCCTTGACGCCAGACCCCATTCCTGCCCCCAGAGAGATCGTGGAGGGGGGAAGGGCGGGGGGGGGGAAGAGGGGGGGGGCGCCTCGCACCCGAGGGGAGCGTCGAGCGCCTCGCACCCGAGGGGAGGGCAGAGGGGGGGGGGCGCCTCGCACCCGAGGGGAGCGTCGAGCGCGCTGTCGGAGCGCACCTCGCGCCCCTCGGGGGGGACGGAGACCCCCGCACCCTGCGGGAGCGCCGCGCGGAGTGGGAAGCGGGGGCTTCGGGGCATTGATGCGCTTTGCTTGCCATCGCTCGTCATGATAGGATCAGCGTCGTTTGGCACTGCTTTTTGCGTTGCTTTCCGCTGCTTGGTATTGGCTTGCATTGCCTGCCACTGCTGGCCATTGCCTGGCATTGCTTGGCCACGATTGGCGTGGCCTGGAACTGGGATTGCAAAATAAAAAACCCTTCAACGAAGGATTGCAAAAAAACCCTTCAACGAAGGTTTTTTTGCAATCCTTCGTTCAATTGGGTTTTTTTTGCAATCCTTCGTTTTTGCAATCCTTCGTTCGGGGGGGGGGCAGGGGCGGCAGGTGCCCGTGCGCCTTCGGCGCGATCTGCGCGGCAGGTGCCAGGCGGGGCAGATCTGAAGGGGCCCCAAGGACACGCAAAGACATGCACACAAATGGCAGGGTCCCCCATATTGGCCCACATTTTCAGAGCTTGGGTTTCCTCCCCCACTCCCTATAGTTACCCATGTTTTCCTGGGGGTCGGCGATTCCTTGTACACCCTGCGAAATGCTTAAGAAATCATGGGTTAAGAAATTCATAGTCTCAGAACTTGAATAAAAACCAAAATTTCCATTCAAAGCTTAGGATTTACATTGAAAGATTAAGAATAATCGAGACTCTGGCCGAAAATTTTAGTTTTCGTAAGCATCGCCTGAGGTGTATGCTTTTTTCCCTCCTGAAGATCCCTCGGCCTCGCCTGCCCGACTGTGCAGCGCACCGCGGCCCGTGGCCGAGTCCGGCGCGGGAGGCCACCGCGGGGGCGCCAGTGGCGCCGAGGACGAGGACAGGCAGCGGGAGTGTGAGCCCCTTCGCGACCCCGTTTTTTTTTTTTTTTTTTTTTTTTTTTTTTTTTTTTTTTTTTTTTTTTTTTTTTTTTTTTTTTTTTTTTTTTTTTGTTATATATATATATATAATATATATATATATATATATATATATATATATATATATAATTTTTTTAACAAAAAAAGGAGTGCAAAGCAAGGCAAGGCAACGCAAAAGCAAGGCAAAGCTAGGCATTGCTTGGCACTGCTCGGCGAGCAGCGCCGAGGACCCCAGAGGAACCCTGGACAACGCCGAGGGCCGCCCCCGACGGAGGACCCGGACCCCGCACTCGCTGGCATCTGTGCGACTCCGCCGGTAGGAAAAGCCAAACTTGGAGAATCATAGGAGAACTCGGGCAGTCTTTTGTCGCGGGGGCGCATGGGGAGTGGCGAGAGCTGCACGCCTGGCAGCACCCAGGGAGGGTGAGGTATTGCCTGAATCCGCGTACGGTCGGACACAGGACAGAAGAACATCCCTCAAGAACATGAGACCCGCCGCCTGCCAAAACACTCCAAGCCATCAGATGACTCGAGGGTACCCTCCCAAGGATGCACAAAAAAACATCCAACAACCACGTAGACCTTTGGGGTACCCTCCCCGAACCGACCTCGCCCCCCCCCCTTGGCACTGCCTTTAGGTCGGGCATGTCCCTACAGGCGGCGCCTGGAAGAAAAAGAATCAATGATCAAATCGTAATCAAGACTCGGAAAAATCGTCCCCAGACTATTCTTTGACTATTTGTGAAGATTCCTCCTATGGAGGGACATGCCCGACTCAACCCTAGTGGAGGCCCCCCTTGGCACTGCCCTACAGAACGCGGAAGGGGACACCAGAATCAGTCAGCATCGAATCGGCAAATCGGCTCGAATTGGCATGTGCATCTTCGGTGGCAAACCATTGGAGCCTCCCATGCCATCTTGTCAGCTCTTGCGGACCGACGTCCGTTGACGCTGAATCGACGTTACATCGATGCTACTCGATGCTAGCCGACGCTAAATCGAATTCGGCGCTATCTCATCGACTCCCAGACGCTAGTCGACGCTAACCGCCACTAGAGACATGATTGTGAGGGTACATAAGGCTCCCATGATTTGCTACCGAATGCATCGGATCGGGCTGCATCGGCACGAGATCGAAATCGACTCGGATCGGCCTCGCCAGGATGCACAAGAGCGCCGTGCAATTATTTGGGGAGCATCGGACCGTCGGCACATCGAAGTCGAACCGGATCGGACCAGTTGGAGTCGACGTCGACTCGGACCGATCGGATCGAAATAGGCCCTGGACAGGCAGGAAGAGAGAGTCGCGATCACCCTTTTTGCCTCAAGTGCACCTCCTCTGGCTCGATCCTGGAGCCCGCGCTCCGAAGCCAAGCCACGACCCCCGCGGCGCCGCCGCGCGCTCCGCCACTGCGGCGGGCAGCCGCCGCGCGCCACCCTCACCTGGAGCGCGCCCGCCAAACTGGCGGATCTTTGCGGCGCGCACGGGGGGGGCGCGAGGGGTGATTCACAAACGAAAAGGACCCCGAACCCTCTGGGAGGGGACCCAAAGTTACGAGGGCCAGAAAAAAAAGGACAGGGGGTCTCTTCTGCAGACGCACCAAGCCAAACCGCCCAGATGTATCATCCCGTATGTGAAGACAATGAGGCCACGTCTTCATCGTGTTATGAGGGTTCGGGCTTCTTTTGTTTTCAATGAGGGGGGGCGGCCTTCTGAGAAGGCGGGGGAGCTTCGGTAGAGGGGAAGGAAAAAAGGCACAAGCATTTAAGCCTTCGGGGGTCAGAGCGCACGGATGTCTTGCATCGTCACTGGGCACCCATCCCTGGCGCGCTGTCAGGGGCGGCGCTGCAGGCGCCGCCAGATAGGCCCAGCGCCGATCCAACCCATCTCCGCGGGGCTCCGAGAAATTATGGTCAGGCCGTTGCTTGTTCTTCGAAACGGCAAGAAAAGAAGGGGGGGCTCCGCAGACGCCCTCCCGCCCCCTGGCGAAGCCCTGGATGCCGCGGGCACCTGCTCAGAGAGCCCCCGCCGTCCAAAAAGCGCCCCAGGCCTCCTTCGCAGGCCACCCCCTTCCACGCCCACCCCTCGAGCGCGCCGCAGGTGATCTGCGACCGAGCCCCCCTCGGGAGCGCCCGCGGACCCGCCACTGACTACCTACCAGACCACCCCAACCCAACCCGAAGACCCGAATTTGACCCGAATTTCGGGTGGGGGGGGGGGGTACGGATCCCATGTGTTTTTTCAATGTTCCCCGACCCCCCCCCACTGGAAATCGAGGATAAATTTGGGCCTTCGGGTTGGGTTGGGGTGGTTTGGTGGGTGGTGAGCCACTGCGCGCGCGCGGGCCGCCGAGCGGGGAGACGCAGGGGACCCGACCGATCGGGCCGATCGGTGTGGCTCCGGAGCGGCCCAGCCCGGCCGGCCGGCCGGCCCTGCAGCAGGTCGCCCCCGGGCTCCCCTGCAGCTCCTCCTCCTCCTCCTCCTCCTCCTCCTCCTCCTCCTCCTCCTCCTCCTCCTCCTCTTTCCTCCTCCGCCTCCTCCTCCTCCTGGCTTGACTGGAGAAGCTTGACTGGAGAGGACACGCGAGAGGACACGAGACCCTTCCGGGGGCCGCGTGGCCGCAGAATTGCAGGAGGCACGGGTCGCAAGACACGGGACACGAGGAAACCCTCGACTTGGCAGGGTCGACCTACGAATCCGGGCCGCCTGAAGCAAAGGCGGGGCCTGGCGAAGCAGCTCCCGCAGCCGATAGCTTCAGCGCGCCTCCCGTCGCCGGAGGCGCCAACGTGTCGATGCTGCGTCGAACGTCCGTCGCCTTGGAACGACTTTGGGTCGAACTCCTCCTCCTCCTCCTCCTCCTCCTCCTCCTCCTCCTCCTCCTCCTCCTCCTCCTCCTGGCCCGCCGCCTTCTGAGAAGGCCTTCTCCTTCTCGTTCCCCCCCCTCGCTCGCCCGGCGCTGGGCCCCCCGCCCTGACGCGCGGAGCGCGCCGAGGGGGCGGCGCCGCCGAACTTGGGTTGAGCTGGAGTCGAACTGGGGTCGAAGAGAACTGTCAGGTGGGCCCCAGGCAGGCCCCCAGAACGAAAGACCTCTGGAGGGGAAGGCCGAGGTAGCGAACACGCAGACTTCCTGGGAGGGGTGGGCGCTCGGGCCCCTGCATGGGCGCCCTGGGGGGGCCGATGCACCCACCACCGGAGCCCTCAGTGGGCCCCGGAAACGGCAGGGCCGATTCTTCACCGTTTCCGAAAAAACGCCCCTTGAACATGGGGAGACGGCTAAAAAAACGGCGACCGAGAACGGCAGCAAACACGGCTCCAGGAGTGGGACCGGAGCGGGAAACCCGGAAAAGAACGGCGACGGAACCGGCAACAAAAACGGCGTCGGAGCCGGCAACAAAGACGGCACAACGGAACCGGTAATAAAGACGGCCCTGCCGTTGCCGGGGCCACCAAAAGCTAGCTCCAGACTGGATGGGTTTGGCGGCCTTTCGGCCTTCAGATGCTTCGAAAAGGAACCGCTCTCACTCCGACTCCGTTTCGCTCCTCCGTTGTCCCTCTCTCTCTGCCTCTGTCTCTCCCTCCTCCTCCTCCTCCTCCTCCTCCTCCTCCTCCTCCCTCCTCCTCCTCCTCCTCCTCCTCCTCCTCCTCCTCCTCCTCCTCCTCCCTCCTCCTCCTCCTCCTCCTCCTCCTCCTCCTCCTCCCTCCTCCTCCTCCTCCTCCTCCCCCTCCTCCTCCTCCTCCTCCTCCTCCTCCTCCTCCTCCTCCTCCTCCTCCTCCTCCTCCTCCTCCTCCTGGCGTTGCCCCGTGGCTTTCGGGTCGTCGCTCGGCGGCTCTCCGACGGCCGCTCTGGGCAATCTGGGCACCTCCCGGACGCCTCGACGAGCGGCAGCTGCGGGAACGCAGCCCGCGGCTGGAAGACAGCGGAGAACCGACGACGATCGGGTCGGGCGAAAGGGGGGGATAGCAAAGGCGGGGTTTGAGAATCAGCTCGCGTAGCTGATTTTCCCGGCGCCTCCCGGCGCCGGAAGCGGCTATGTATCGAGGAATGGGCCCCTCGGTGAGGCCGAAACCAGCTGCATGCAGCAAATTTCGTAACCCCCCCTTTCCCAATCCCCCCCTTTCGCCCGACCCGAGACGAAGTTTGAGCATCTCCAACCCCCCAACCTCTCCCCGATCGTTGCTCTTTTGACGTTGTCACATTCGATATAACGACTCATGGGAGACACCCGAGCCATCTTGCTGGCTCTGGCAAGTCGGCGCGAACCGACGCTAGTCGACGCTGATCGACGCGACATCGGCGGTGTCTCATCGACTACCAGACGCTGCAGCGCACGCTCAAGCACTCTACAGGTGGAGGTACGAGGACACAGACACGGCTCCCATGATTTGCTACTGAATGAAGGGAAGCGGTAACAGGAGCTGTGTCGACCCCTATCCCAGGCTTCGTCGGGTTTTCGCATGGACCAGAAACTTGGGGCCCAACCCTGGGGTGACTATACGATGGGGGGCGGGCTGTCCATCCTCGATAAAGCGCACCCGATCAGCACCCTGGAGGTGTATCCTAGAGTTCCCTCCCATTTTCAGAGCGGCCAAACTTGGGGAGACCAAAAGGTACCGATACTGCTACTCCCCAGACCTCTCCCAGGGTGCGTTCTCACCGGGATCTCGAGGCGAATCCAGCGGTGGCGACGAAGCCTCCCAGGAGGCCCCAAAAAGGGTACAACGAGGGAGAGGTAGCGGTATGGGTACCTTCTCCTCCTCTGGACTCTGGAAGCTTCTCTGGACGGCCGAAAGGGAAGCTCGGGAGCGGCCAAGAGGGGGTTGTCCAAGAGGGGGGGGCGCAAATCATGGCCGGCGGCATGTACGCGGCCCAGCGGGGGGGCCAGGGACGTACCGAAACAAGAAGAGGCGCCATGAAATCTGGGAAAATATCATGGCCCCCGCCATGATATCCACCCCTCCCTAGTCATCACCCCCTCCTTTGCCGCCCCCGAGAAAGGGAAGCAGGAGGGCGAGGGGCACGCGCATGCAGGACAAAGCCGCGCCGGCAGAGGCCGGCACGCCACCCCCGCCGAGCGCAGCGCGGCCAGGTGCTCCGGCCGCAGCACCTGCGGGCGCGCTCTCTCCGCGCAGAGGCCGTGCTGGCAAGCACGCACAGAGAAGAGTACACCACTGAGGGGCCCCAGAGACACACAAAGAGGTACACACACACACACACACACGCACACACACACACACGCACACGCACACGCACACACACACACACATCTCAAGGCTCCAGATATCTAATGTGATATGTTCTTGCTTTTCTCGTCTTCTCCTCCGCTTCCCACATGGTCCAACTTCTGTCCCCGGGAATCGGCGATTCTTTGTGTCCGTGTTTGTTTGCTCCTGACACTACGGAGGCCTCCTAGATGGGGTCCGAGTGGATGGGGTCGGAGGATCGCGCCGCATCGCCGATACAGCGGCGATGTATCGGCGATGCATCGGCGTTGCACAAGCGACGTATCGTCGACGTCAGCGATGCATCGGCGACGTCGACGTGAAGCAAGCCGGCTCCGCATCGAGCCGGATCGGCGATGCATCGGAGATGCGGCGCGATCCTCCAACCCCATGTGCTCCGACCCCATCTGGGAGGCCTAGAGATATTGGAGGGGTCACCACCTCCTCGCATAAACGGGAGATCCCTCAGCTCCAAGCCTTGCATGTTTTTTTCATAGCGCGCGCTTTCGCTTTGTTTTTCGGGCCCCAAGGCCTTCCTGGATCGACACCCCCGCTCGAACAGAAACGCTGCAGGACAAAAAATGGGGTCTGGGGCTCTGTGGGCATTTTTTTGAGATGCTGCATCCTTTCTGCAACGTCAGATCGGAGGGATCGTGGAGGAGGGGTGATCGAGGATCAAACAGGTCCTGAGCAAGATTTGGAGGGCTCTCAAGGGTCCAGAGAGGCTTCGTTTCCTTGAGGAAGCGCCCCCCCCCCCAGTGGTGACCTGCCTTGGTTTGGCCCGCGGGACCACCACTACAGTAAAAGCGTACGATGAGAACGTGCTACAAGAAATCGTCGGGCGCATTCTTCGTCGATGTTTGAAGGCCCTGGAGGGATACGGTCGACCACTTTTGCGTATCGTGCCGCAAGAGTGGCCCTGGCGACACGCTATGCCCTGCAAGCTGATAGCATGTCCGCTCCGCAGGGTGAAGGCTGGGAACAACCTAGGGCATTGACGCTTGGAATTTGATAGCGTGCCGCGCCGAAGCGTGGTGGACCAAAGCTGGCGGAGCGACACGCTAAGCGAAAGTTCCTGAACGCAAAAAATGTTGCTCCGATTAGGTCGGACATGTCCTCCTACAGGCGGATGTTGCAAGACAAGTGAGCAATAGTCAAACAAACCCTCGAAACTAGTCAAACGTAATCCAAACATCGCGCCCTGACGATTTAACTATTCTTTATTATTCCTCCTGTGGAGGGCATCAGGTCGGGCATGTCCTCCTACGGGCGGATGTTGCAAGACAAGTGAGCAATAGTCAAACAGACCCTCGAAACTAGTCAAACGTAATCCAAACATCGCGCCCTGACGATTTAACTATTCTTTATCATTCCTCCTGTGGAAGGAAATCGGCGGCCTTCTTGAGCATTCTTCGTTGATCTTCGTCGATCCTCGCAGAATATTTGGGCGCATTCTTCATCGATCTCTAGCGGTCCCGAGGTGCCCCGAAGCTTCTGTGCGCCCCTGCCGGCACCCACGCTTCCATGGGCCCCTGCTGGCACTGTCTCGTGGGCCCCCTTGGTCGCCCCTCCCGTGGGCCCTCCTGGTGCTGTGGGCACCTGCTGGCATGCCGATTGTATTATGGTTCTTCTTTCCCCAATCGGTGCTTGCACTGAAGGGGTCCCAGCGGAATTCGAAAGATTTGGCGAGCATGTCCCGCCGATTTTGGTGGCCGGCTGGGTTCCCGGGTTCCCGGTTCCGGTTTCCCGGGTACTTGGTTATTGGTTCCGGGCCGAGTTCGGTGGGTTCCCGGGTTCCTGGTCGATCTCCTCATCGATCAAGCCATCCACTGATTGGGTTTTTTCTCTGGTGTAGTGTTTCTTCTTTTCTCTGATGTGCCTCCGCTGAAGAGGGGGCCTCCACCTCCTCCAGGAAGCAACGCCCCCCCGTGGACCCTCCTACAGAGTTAGGTCGCGCGTGTCCCCCTACAGGCGGATGTTGGACGAAAAATAGAAGATACCAGAAAATAGTCCTTAATCAATAGTCAAAAAAATCTTCCGCGTATTATTTTTTGACTATTTTTGAATATTCCTCCTGCAGAGGGACACGCCCGACTTAACACCAGACCCCCCCCTCAGGGGCTCTCGGGAGGCCCCTAGACGCCCCAAGCCCCCTCGAGCCTCGATCCTCCCAGGAAAGCCCAGGATCTGGAGGTCGGTTCGGCGGGCGGAAGTGGCCCGGACCCGCGGAAATCGGCGGCCTTCTCGAGCATTCTTCGCTGATCTTCGTCGATCCTCGCAGAATATTTGGGCGCATCCTTCATCGGTCTTTAGCGGTCCCGAGGAGCCCCAAAGAGCTTTTGGGGGCCGAGGCAAGGAGGAGGAGGAGGAGGAGGAGGAGGAGGAGGAGGAGGAGGAGGAGGAGGAGGAGGAGGGAGGGAGGAGGAGGAGGAGGAGGAGGAGGAGGAGGAGGAGGAGCCCCTGCGCGCCCCTGCCGGCACCCAGAAGCTTTCCTGGGCCCCCGCTGGCACTCTCGCGGGCCCCCTGGTCGCCCCCCCCGTGGGCCCCCCTGGTTCTCGGGGCCCCTCGGGGGATCCGGAGATTCCCTCGGGGGATCCTCCTCCTCCTCCTCCTCCCTCCTCCTCCTCCTCCTTCCTCCTCCTCCTCCTCCTCCTCCTCCTCCTCCTCCCCCTCCTCCTCCTCCTCGGATCACCTCTGCTGTGCCTTGACTGGAGAGGGGGTCGCCACCTTCCTCCCCCCCCCCCTGGGGCTCTCGGGAGGCCCCGAGACCCAGGTCGGGCGCGTCCTCCTACAAGCGGGCTTTGTGAAATACTAATGAGAATAGACAAAGAATACTCAAACATTGTGAAAAGAGCACGGAACATCGTCCCCAGAGTATGTTTGTACTATGCTCGAAGATTCCTCCTGTAGAAGGACATGCCCGACTGAACCCAAGACGCCCCGCCCCCAACCCCATCGATCCTCGATCCTCCCAGGAGAGCCCAGAATCTTAAGTCGGTTCGGCGATGGAAATCGAAATCAGCGGAAATCGGATCCGCGGAAATCGACAGCCAAGTCGGGAGAAGTCGAGTCGGCTGAAATCCGCAGGCAAGTAAGGCCTCCACAAAGGCACCGACATAAGGAAAATCGTCCAAAGCCGAACCAAAACGGAATCGGAATCGATCGAGATCGAGCCGCATCGACTCGGAGGAGTCGAAATGAGCCCTGTCCTCCTCGATCCCTCATTTCAGGACCTTAGGATTAGGTCGGGCATGGCCTCCTACAGACGGATTTTGGAAGAACAGTGCTACAAGTTTTGCACAGCTCCCCAATCGTCAAAAATAAAAGAAAAATCATCCCCTGACGATTTTTGGATTATTTCTGAATGTTTTATGTTGCGTCCTCGGGGGACCTTGTCTGTCCCGTCGCGGCCCTATCCGCGACGAATCCGTGTCGAATCCGCGTCGGACTCGTCGGATCCCGTGTCAAATCCGTGTCGAGTCCGCGTCGAATCCACGCCAAATCCACGTCGCGCCCGCACCGAGCCCGCGTCGCGCGCCAGAAAAGACACCAATTTTGGGGACAGGCGAGGTCCTCCGAAGATGCAACGTAAAATGTTCCTCCTGTAGAGGGACATTTTGCAGGCGGAGTTTGGAAGAACATTGCTAAAGTTTTGAGCGAATACCCAAGCGTCAAAGATAGAAGGAAGATCATACCCTGACGATTTTTTTGATTATTTCTGAATGTTCCTCCTGTCGAAGGACATGCCCGACTTGACCTGAGAAGGTGGTGACCCCCGCAGAGGCGACCCCCCTCGGCACTGCCCTCCCGCGCCGGCCCCTTTCGGAGCACCGGGGGGTGCGCCCTCGCCAGGGACGCCCAGGGACGCCATCGCGCCGGGACGCCCCCTCAAAACGTTGAGCCACTCAAGGGGCCCCAGGACACACAAAGAAATACACACCAATAAAATAATTTCCCCTATTTTCCAATATTTTCTTGGCTTTTGTCTTCCCCCCCGCTTCCCATATTTTCCCATATTTTCTGGGGGATCGACGATTCACTGTGTGTTTTTTTCCCCTCCTGAGCCACAGCCTTCGAGACGAGCCGTCCCCAACCGCAGACGCGCGAAAATGCCCTCGCTCACCCGAGACAATTTCCCGGTCACGCCACGCAGGGTTTCTCCGTCCAGTCAAATCCAAAAGCCTTGCGCCGGTCACAGCGCGTGAGCAGTGGGTGAAAATGTGCATTGGAGCGGATCCCTTCAGCACGCCGCCCATGCCTTGACCGCCTGCTCCCATCTGCGAGCTGCACCGACCTGTCGGCGGAAATTATCAGCAAGTCGCTCATGGGAGCCGGCAACATTCTCGCAAATTGGGCCTTCAAGACTGTCTCGGCGGCCTCCTCTCCTTTTCCCTTTCTCCTTATCCTCAGGAGGACTTCTCCGCTCGGGCGAACTTTCCCCGCTCGGCCGAGGAAAAAGTCCCCCAGTCGAGGCCAAACTTCCCGTTCGCCGGCCAGGCTTCCCGGTTCGCCTTTGCACCACATCCCGGGGCCCAGATCCATATGATGGCCACGGCGCCCGACAACAGTGCCCAAATAACAAAATCGAGTAAAGATGCCCGGATGGAACACTAGGCGGCAACGGCATGAACACAAACTGTTGGCGCACCGCGCGGATTTCTTGGATCTGCGCTGGACCCCCTCCCTGGCGCGCGGAGCGCGCCAGGGGCGGCGCCGGAGGTGCCGCCAACGGGAGCCCAGCGCAGATTCCAGAAATCCGCGCGGAGCGCCGAAAATTATATCTAATGCAGTTCGCTATCTTCGGGACGTGGAGGTCGATGCGCTCCGCCTATTCCCCCTACCGTTGCCCCTGACCTCCTCTCTCCTCCTCCTCCCTCCGGCTGCACGCAGGAGTGGCCCCAGGCAAGAGAGAGACCTTGAGTGCGTCACGTTCGAGGGCCGCGGGGAGGCCGAACCCGCGCGCGCCAGACGCTGCCACCGCCCCGCGTGGAGTCCCTGGGGGGACCCTGGTGGGCCAGCGCCAGGGCTCACTCCAGCGAGGGGCCTCCCTTGCGTGCAGTCGAGCACTTGTTTCAGGGGGACGTAAGAGACCTGGGCACAGGGGACTCGGAAAAATCCCCGACGAGCTCGTCGAAAAAATGGCGAACCCGGGTCCTGGCAAACCCGGGCCTTGCGCTCCCCCGATTGCTCCCCACCCCACTGACTACCTACCAGACCACCCCAACCCAACCCGAAGACCCGAATTTGACCAGAATTTCGGGTTGGGGGGGGTACGGGTTCCATGTGTTTTTTCAATGTTCCCCGACCCCCCCCCCACTGGAAATCGAGGATAAATTTGGGTCTTCGGGTTGGGTTGGGGTGCTTTGGTGGGTGGTGACCCACCCCCTTGGCGGGGGGGGGGCGGCGGGGGGGGGGGCCGGGCGGGGCGCGGCACCCGGAGGTAGGCGGCCAGGTGCGGCGGGGTCAGGCCCGTCTGCAGCGCCTGGCCGAGGCCGAGGGCCTCCGCGCACGCCTCCACCGCCCGCCGCGCGGGGTCCTCACGGGGGCGCCCCGGGTCTGGCTGGCCAGCTGGGCCCCGCAGCGCCGCCAGCTGTGCTTTTTGCACTCCCGAGAGAGATGCTCGCTCGCAGCGCGCCGAACATCGCGACGGGGCCCCGGGTCGGGTCAGTGGCAGTGTCCCCTCTCCACCTCCAGGAGTGGGGCGGGAGCAGCTCGCTCCCCCGATGCTGCCAGTGCTCGTCTCCTGGACGGCGTGTGCCCCGAGAGGGGGCTCGCTGCTGATGGTGCTCTCTGCTGTCGCATGAGCGCCATCGCGGCTCCAACGGGGCCCCGCAGCGCCGCCGGCTGTGCTCTGCACTCCCGAGAGAGAGATGCTCGCCCGCAGCGCGCCGAACCTCGCGGCGGTTTTTTTGTTCTCCTGGGGCCGCGTGCGGCCTCCGAGGGACCTCGCCGGGCCCCGTGACCGTCAGAGAACGGCCATAGGGATTAAAAAAAAAAACCCGACCCTGGGGACAAAATCAGGGCTGCTAGGGATACACAAATCCCGGCCCTGGGGAGAAAGTCGGGGCTGCTGGAGCTCCCGCCTGTTGAAACACCAAAACGTCGGAGACCGTGCTCAGCGGTCAGCGCAGGACATGGCCCACCGAGTGGCAGGAAGGGAAGGAGCGGGACGAGCAGAAGGAGGAGTAGGAGTAGGAGTAGGAGTAGGAGTAGGAGTAGGAGTAGGAGGAGGAGGAGGAGTAGGAGTAGGAGGAGGAGGAGGAGGAGGAGGAGGAGGAGGAGAGCGGAGCTCATGCCGACACCGCACAACCCTGAACTCTCGGAGCTTCGCACGGACTTCCCGGACCGGCGCCGGGTCCTCCCGCCGACCCCTCCGCGCGGCGCCCCTGGCACGCTGCGCCGAGACGAGAGGCCCGAGCGGAGCTCAGCAAGCAAGTGCTCGTGCAGTTGCTCCCCGCTTCCCCTTGCGAAACAGAGCATGGCGGGAGGTTTTGGGCCGTCGGTCTCGGTGCGTGGGCTCCTTCGACTGGCCCCGGGAACGCCCGATCGAAAACGGCCTGGGGTGAATCACGGGTCCCCGGGGAAGAGGTCGAGGGCCCTCCTGCGGTCCACGCTGCGGGGAGAGTGCGACGAGGTCGGGGAGGAGGCCTCGATCAGAACTCGGGGAGAGAAGTCACAGGACTTGGCAGAAGGGAGGGGTGGAGGGGCAGGACGTGCGGGATTGGGGGAACAGGAAGACACCGATACCGCCACTCCCCAGACCCCTCCTGGGGGCTTGATCTGACATGAAGTTTGAGGATCACCCAACCGTGGCGACGGGGGCTCTCCAGGACGTCAGCGGCATCGGCATCTGTTCCTCCCCTCATGCGGGCAGGATTTGTATCCGCATCCACTGCGTCTTGAAGTTTCGGGCTCTCTTCCCCAGAAACCAGATTCGAAATGGATACGGACAAACGTATGGTCCCTGGAGGCAGATTTCTTGTCCATGTCCCCTGCGCCCCTCGGCCTTCGGCGCTCCTTCCCAGCAAGTCCTCGACGCAATGGATATGGACATACGTCTTGCCCGCATGTGAGGTGATACGCAGTAAAAGTATCCCTGAACCTTTGGGAGGGGACCTCAGATAGGAGGGCCAAGAGCATCAGGGATAAAGGGAGTCTTTGTTGCAGATGTGTGAGACCAAACCACCCATACTTTAGGAATACCTCTGAATACTGGGGGCCTAAATTAGGCCACGAACTCATCGTTGGTTGGGGAAACCAATCGGTACAGATACCCCTAATCCCTGGACCTCTCTCCCGGGGTGCGTTCTGACCAGAATCTCGAGGCGAATCCCGCGGTAACGACGCGGGCCTCCCAGGAGGCCCGAACCAGGGAGAACGAGGGACGGACAGCGGTATGGGTGCCTCTTCCTCCTCCGACTTGTGTGTTTGGGTGATGGCCAGGGGCAAGAGCATGCTGGGTACTGGGCATGGGGGAGGGGGTGCGCCGCACCCGAGGGGGCCGTCCTCGCCCGACTCCGGCCGGAACTGCACGACCGACACCTGGGGGCGAGAGGGCGAGGGAACAGCATTAGAGGAAAAAAAACTATGCGCATACACCGATTCTGGCCAGACCCATCCTGAGCCCAGGATCGGTGCATATGCCCTCCTACCTTGGCCAGGAAGGCATATGCACCGATCCTGGGTCAAGGATGGACGTTGTCAGGATCGGTGCATGTGCATATTTCTCTTCGCCCGAAGCATGTGCCCTGTGCCCACAGCATGAAGCCTTGCGAAAGAAAGCCCGGCGGCGCGCCCGAGCGGGGGAAGTGTTGGCCGCCCGCACAAGGGGGTCAGGGGGGGGGGGGCGGGGAAGACTTCGTAGAAGGAGGCCGCTCCTTCTCAGGAGGCGCCCGCCCTATATACATCCTCAGCTGCAGATCGGGCCCGCGCGTCCTAAGAAGCGGGGGTGCTTCGGGCCGAGAAGCATCCCTTTTTCCCCCCAGCCCCCCTCAGCGCGTGGCCGAACGTGGGAAGGAAGTACAGTGCGGGCGCGGCCGATAGAAACCCTCGCAAGAAACCCAACCCTGAAAACCCGCGCGCGGGGTGCACCTGAGGAGAAACCCGGAGCACCCAGAACGCAGCAGCTTCTGCAACGGCTGCGGGAAGTCACCAGACAGCCCGCGGAGCGAAGAAACCCAGGGTACCCTGACGCAGAGCATATGGCTTCTCGCTGCTCGCCCCCCCTGCAAACGAGGCAAACACTGAGCGACCCTAAAATCACGACCGGCAGGGCCAGTCGGAGGACGAAGGGGGGGGGGGACCAGGAGGGTGCCATGGGGCGGTCCCAGGGCGGGCAGGCCTTCTCGAAAGGCGGCGGGGCTTCCCAGAAGCCCTCGCGCCTTCCAGGGAGCGTGCTGTGCCCTCGGGGAAGGCTCAGAGCACTTCTCTCGGGTCGGGCCTGTCCCTTTACAGGGGGATGTTGGGCGAAAAACTTGAAAATACCCGAAGGATGCGCCAAACATACTTTAAGCATGGTCAACCAAAAATCGTGCCCAGGCTATTTTGTGACTGTGTTTGAATCGTCCGCCCCTTCAGAGGGACACGCCCGACTTAGCCCTCGCGCCCTCTGGGCATCGCTCGGACGTCCATTCCCTGTGTTTTTTTGGTTTCGTGCGTGTTTTCTTTTCTCGCCAAATGATCAAGGATGCTCCTCGATGGTCCTCGCCGAAGGAAAAAAGCACACGTCCGAGCGGTGCCGGGCCCTCCGAGGGGCGTGCTGTGCCTTCGGGGCAGGCCCGGAACACTCCCCTCTGGAGGGCTCGAGGCGGCGCCCGCCCCTCCTCGGTCTCCCCCGCGGGGCTCGCCGCCGGTCGGCGGCCAGAGAGCAGCGCTGCTGCACAGGCGAGCGGCAGTGGAGGCGACGACGCCAAAACGAGGACAGCTCGGCGGTGGACAAACCTCCCTCTCGCCATCGCTCGGCCGTCCATTCCCTGTGTTTTTTGGGGTCTCGTACGTGTTTGTTTCCCCAAGTGATCAAGGATGTTCCTCGATGGTCCTCGCCGAGGAAAAAACGCACACGTCAGAGCGATGCCAGGCCCTTTCATAAACCACCCTTTAAGAAAACGGCCTGGGACCGAAACCGACGGACCTGGACACGCAAGACTGACGGCCGCGACGCCCTCTCGCGAACCGAGGACGGCCAATTCACGAATCGACGCGTCAGGGCAGGAGGTCTGTCGACCTCCGAACAACATCGGGCACAGTGGAGGCAAGGCCACAAAAAAGTCTTCCACAAAAAGCCGACCCTGAGGCCCCGGGGCGTCCATCGGTCCTTGGCGTGGAAAAACGTCACGCTCTCCATGGCAGACCAGCAGAGCCCGAGAAACCCAGGGCGCCCTGGAGGCGAGCAGGGCGTGTTCTTGGCAGGGGTCTCCACTGTAAGACGAAGCCAAGACGAGGACGAATTCAGGCGGCGCCCTGATTGAGGGGGTGACCGCGGAAACCCCGTTCTCAGTCCGTCGGGGGGCGGGCTTGTTTACCCGTTTCAGGGACCACGCTCTGGGGCGGGACAGCGGGGCGAGCGCGAGTAGAGCTGAGTGTCAAGGAATCTTTTCACTGGCGAGCGAGTTCAAGCATCGTGAAACGGCCCTCTATGCTGCCCAGGACGAGGACAACACCGGGCAAGGACAACCATCGAGAGCCTCTGCGACCGGGCGGCTCTGGAGCACGCCTCGGGCGCCACGGCCTTCGCAGTGCTCTCCCGCACGCAGTCCGCGAGCGGCGAGCACACACACACACACAGACACACACACACACACGCGCGCACACACATAAACACACACACAAACACACACACACACAGAAACACACACACACACATAAACACACACACACACACACGCACACACACACACACACGCACACACACACACATACCCCCATGCCCGCACCCTCGCGGCCTGGCTTCCCGCGGGCGCGGTGCCGCGGATAGGCCCTCGCACGGATGCGGTCCTGGAGGCCTCCCAGATGGGGTCCGAGACAAATTGGGTCGGAGGATGGCGCCGCATCGCCGATACATCTACGACGCATCGGCGATGCATTGGCGACGTCGACGTAGGGAACATCGGGCTCCACATCGAGCCGCATCGTCGATGCATCGGCGACGCGGCGCGATCCTCCGACCCCATCTACTCGGACCCCATCTAGGAAGCCTAGAGCTCCGCGCGGGGCATCCGTGAGTGCAGCGGCAAATGCTGGCCATATTGGTATCCATGTGCACTCCGTCTGGGAGCTTCGGGCCCCCATCCCCAGAGACCAGGGGCGCAGTGGACATGGATTGGCACTTGGCCCCTGGAGGTCAAGTCTTCGTCCATATCCACCGCGCCTCGGCCTTTTGGAACCCCTTCCCAAAAAGGTCGGATCGGAAGAAGTAGGTAGCGTTGAGGATGGAACCCCTTCCCAAAAAGGTCGGATGGAACCCCTTCCCAAAAGGTCCAACACGCAGTAGATACCCGCCGGTCGGAAGAAGTAGGCAGAAACATGAAGTAGGAAGGCGTTGGACGTATATATGGGGTCTCCGCCCGCCCGCGGAAGAGGGAGGAAGAGAAGAAGCCACTCGATCACTGACGTACGGCAGGTTCGTGCCGTGGCGACCCCGGCGTTGGTTTTCGACACCGCAGGGATCGTTCAACCTGGAACGATTGGCCGCTGCCGCAACGTCCGATCGTTCAACGTCGATCGATTCTGGGTCGCCCGCGGCGATCAACCCTGAACGTCCGCGCTGGGGTCGCCGCTGGTCGACACGACGCAGACCTACCGTAGGAAGGCGCCTCAAGCAGATTGGAATCTGGGACTCCAGACATACCCGCTTTCCACGACCGGCGTGCACGGATAGAAAAATGTTGCCCGCAGCCCATTGCCCGCGGGGCCGCCGAGGCGAGCGCAGGCTCTTCGCCCACGAGAGGGGGCGGCCCGACGGGGGCGGAGGGCCCGGAGACGTGCTCGCCCCGCGGGCAAACAACCCACGGCAGCAAGTGCCCGACCGTTCTCGTTCCGCCACCAGGAAGCGCTGGAGCACTGTGCAATTAAGTCGGGCGTGTCCCCCTACAGGGGGATTTTCAACGAAAAATGAAAAATACCCCAAAAATACTCCAGAAGGGTCAAGCAGTACGCAAAAAAAGTCCCCAGACGAATTTTTCACTATTTTTGAATATTCCCCCTGAAGAGGGACAGGCCCGACCTAACTTCACAACCAACCCCTACCCCCACGGGCGTGGCCTGAGCCCCAGTGACAGATTTACCCCCTTATGGATGGAGATGCAGGCCGGCCCCTTCGGATTCCGACGGGCCAAGACCGCCCAAGAACGACTCGGGGTGGGAAGGGGGCCCTGAGGGGGAACGGGTCGGGGCTTCCAGGTGCCCCGCATGGAACACATCAAGGTATCGGAGACAGCGAGATCAGGGGGACCGCGGAGACGGATATGCTTGTCTCGCCCACGAACACTCAGCCCCCGTCTAAATTTCACGGCATTCTGGGAGTGGTCCGCTGCACGCTCAGGCCTCAAGATCGGCGTGCGGGCCCAAGGCAGGTCGGAGGTTGCATCAGGGAGACGCAAGACTCTGATTCGGGGGGCTCGGGTTGGCCTGACGGGGCCGCCAACAAAATGCCGAAACCCATCTGAAATTTGACGCGAACTCCCGCTGCCAATATCCCACGGAAACCGAACCGTCAACATCTAGGACGGGCTAGCAACAAAAAAAGGGCAATCCCGATCTCCGGCAAACTCGAGTCCTACGTTTCTCCGACTCTAAAGGAACAGAAATTCGCAAACCATCGAATGCTGCAGGTCCGCGTGGAGTTCCGAGAGCTCATGTGTATGACTGCGTATCCTCTCCGAATTTGGGGCGGTGTTGAATAATTCCCAACCGTCCCGTGGTGTTGGGTCCTCGTTTTGAACAGACGGTCCCCACGTCTCCTTCCTCCTCCTCCCCACCCCTCCCCCTCCCCCCTCCCCCCTGCGTTTCACCCACCCAGTACAGCGTTTCGTAGTCCCATAGGGAGCTCCACCGAAGGCCCCAGTGCCACCGCCCGCATGCGCCACACACACACACGCACCCATGTCGGCACACCCCTAACACGTTTCGTGGCCCATAAGGAGCTCCACTGAATGCCCCAATGCCACCGCCCGCACGCGTCACCCACAGCCATTTCGGCACAGCGGCCCCATCAGGAGCTCCAACGAAGGTCTTGGTGCCACCGCCCGCATGCGTCACCCACGCTCATTCTCACACACCCCTCACGCGTTTCGTGGCCCCATAGTGAGCTCCACTGAAGGCGCCAGTGCCACCGCCCGCATGCTCACCCGCACCCATGTCGTCACACCACTCACACGTTTCGTGCCTCCATGGGGATATCCAGCGAAAGCCACAATGCCACCGCCCGCATGCGTCACTCACACGAGCTCCACCGGAAGCCCCAGTGCCACCGCCCGCATGCTTCATCCACGCCCATTCCGGCACACCCCGCACGCGCGTCGTGGCCCCAGAGGGGGCTTCACCGATGGCCCCAATGGGTGACGCATGCGGGCGGTGGCCCGCCCGCATGCGTCACCCGCACCCATTTCGGCACACCACACACACGTTCCGTGGCCACATAGGGAGCTCCAACGAATGCCCCGTTGCCACCGCCCGCATGCGTCACCCAGACACATTCTGGCACACTTCATTACGCGTTTGGTGGCCCCACAAGGAGCTCCACCGCAGGCGCCAGTGGCTGCGTTCGCATGCGCCCACCGCACCCATTCCAGCACACCCCTCTCGCGTTTCGTGGCCCATAAAAAATTCCACCGACGGCCCAAGCGGCTGCTCTCGCATGCGCTCGCCGGACAATTTTTGGCACACCCCTCACGTTTTTCGTGGCCCCATCGGGAACTCCCCCGAATGCGGTGCGTACAACGACGGTACTAACAACTGCATATGGTTGGGTCCTTCGCCCAGCGAATTTTACGCATCTGCCTCGTCCGGCGCACTCTCGGGAAAAGGGGGGGGAAAAAGAAAGGCAGTAGAGCCCAGAATCGAATCGACAAGTCGGCTCGGCGGCAATGGGCAGCCGAGTCGGGAAACATCGGATCGGCGGACATCGGCAACCGAGCCGGGAGAAGCCGAATCGGCGGGGATCGGCTGGCTACTCTGCCTCCAATTGGAAATCGGAGCCACAATCGGAATCCCAACCCGAAGCGAATCGGAAACGGAATCCATCGAAGTCGACTCGAATCGGATCGGTGGAATGGAAACGAGCCCTGGCAAGGAGCGCGTGAGCCACCGCAACTTTTTCAGACTCCGGCCTGCACGAGCGCGTGCAGCCTCCCCCTCCCCCAGGCCTCAGGGATCGGCGTTGCTTGCTGCTTGCATCCTCGCAGCGCTAAGAGATATGCGCAGGGCGAAACTAACTTTAGCTCGGCCCTGTCCCCATACAGGGGGATTTCGGGCGAAAACTTTAACATATTCACACATATGTGCCAAACCTGTTTAAAAAGAATCAAGCATTAACCTGGCGAAGGACCCAGCCAAATGCAGTGGTGAATACCGCAATTCTGAACTTCGCCCGCGCTCCCTATGGGACCACGAACCGTGTGATGGGGCGTGCCGACATGCGTGGCGGGGCACACAACGCGAGCGAAGACGATAGCTCTGTGTGCGAGAGACTGAGAGCGAGTGAGAATGATTGAGGATGAATCTGCGGTCGACGTGCATAAATGTCGACGCCCATGTCGGCACGCCTCTCACGAGGATCGCGCCCGCTTCCTTTCCGTTATGCTTCTCCCTCTTTGCCCGTGCACGCCCACGTCCAAGGCTGCGGCGGCGCCGTCGCACGAAGTCCCCACGACGCGCGCTGGCCGCCCCGAAAGGGTCCCGGCGATGCGCACGGGTCGTCCGCTGCGCGGAGCAGAGAGAGCGAGCAGGCTGGCGGCCTCAACGCGTCGAATACGAAAAAAAACCTTCGAACATCGAATGTCACCGCCATGCGAACTCCGCCACTGGGCCGCCATGTGAACTCCGCCACGGAGACCTGGGGTGGAGCCCTCTCTGGGGCCACGAATCGCTGGACTGAGCGGTGGATGACGCATGCGGGCGGTCCCAGTGGACACTTCGGTGGAGCTCCCTATGCGGCCACCAAACTCTGTATTGGGTGGTGGATGACGCATGCGGGCGGTCCCACTGGGACTTTGGTGGAGCTCTCTATGGGGCCACGGGACGCTGTATTGGGAGGTGGATGGCGCATGCGGGCGGTCCCGCTGGGGCCTTCGGTGGAGCTCCCCATGGGGCCACGAAGCGCTGTACTGGGTGGTGGATGACGCATGCGGGCGGTCCCACTGGGGCCTTCGGTGGAGCCCTCTATGGGGTCACGAAGCGCTGTACTGGGTGCTGGATGACGCATGCGGGCGGTCCCACTGGGGCCTTCGGTGAGGCCCCCTATGAGGCCGCGAGACGCTGTACTGGGTGGTGGATGACGCATGCGGGCGGTCCCACTGGGGCCTTCGGTGGAGCCCCCTATGGGGCCACGAAGCGCTGTACTGGGTGAAAAACGCACGCGGGCGGTCCCACTGGGACATTCGGTGGAGCCCCCTATGGGGCCACGAGACGCTGTACTGGGTGGTGGATGACGCATGCGGGCGGTACCACTGGGGCCTTCGGTGGAGCTCCCCATGGGGCCACGAAACGCTGTACTGGGTGGTGGATGAAGCATGCGGGACTGGGTGGTGGATGACGCATGCGGGCGGTCCCACTTGGGCCTTCGGTGGAGCTCCCCATGGGGCCACCAAACGCTGCACTGGGAAGTGGATGACGCATGCGGGCGGTCCCACTGGGGCCTTCGGTGGAGGCCCCCATTGGTCCACGAAGCGCTGTGCTGGGTGGTGGATGACGCATGCGGGCGGTCCCACTGGGGCTTTCGGTGGAGCTCCCTATGGGGCCACCAAAGGCTGTACTGGGTGGTGGATGACGCATGCGGGCGGTCCCACTGGGGCCTTCGGTGGAGCCCTCTATGGGGCCACGAAGCGCTGTACTGGGTGGTGGGTGACGCGTGCGGGCGGTCCCACTGGGGCCTTCGGTGGAGCCCTCTATGGGGTCACGAAGCGCTGTACTGAGCGGTGGATGACGCATGCGGGCGGTCCCACTGGGGCCTTCGGTGGAGCTCCCTATGGGGTCACCAAACGCTGTACTGGGTGCTGGATGACGCATGCGGGCGGTCCCACTGGGGCCTTCGGTGGAGCCCTCTATGGGGTCACGAAGCGCTGTACTGGGTGGTGGGTGACGCATGCGGGCGGTCCCACTGGGGCCTTCGGTGGAGCTCCCTATGGGGTCACCAAGCGCTGTACTGTGTGGTGGATGACGCATGCGGGCGGTCCCACTGGGGCATTCGGTGGAGCCCCCTATGGGGCCACGAAGCGTGAGGGGTGTGCCGAAATGGGCGATGATGGTACGATGATGGATGGTGGTGATGTCGTCGGTGATGCCGGTAGCGATTGATGATGGATGATGCTGGCGATGATGGTCGGAGGGAGGAGCGGGAGGAGGAGGAGGAGGAGGAGGAGGAGGAGGAGGAGTGAGAACGCGGGGCGTTGTCTCGTCGAAACGAGGACCCAACACCACAGGACGGTTGGGACGTGTTTGCTTCGAGGCGATCCCCACCGAAACCTTGGGACCCTGTCCTCCGCCTCCTGCCCCATGCCTCCTTCCCCTCCTCCGTCCTCCCCCCTTCCCATCCATAGACGGAGGGACGCAGGCAGGCGAGGAGGCCGCCCGCGGCGGGGCGGCGGCAGGGACTGCGGAGATTCTCGGGGCAACTGGGGGTCTGGCCTGGTTGTGGTTCGTGCTGTGATCTTCTCTAATGTTCTGATTTGGTTTGTTTGTCATGCTCTGTTCTGTTCTGTCGTGTCATGTCTACTATGTTGGTCTGTTCTGGCGTGATACGCTCTGGTATGTTATATGATGCTATGTAATGATCTGGTTTGTTAAAGGCACTGCCATGTTATGTTCCGTCATGCTTTGTCATGACTGTATTATGTTATGTTATGTTATAGTATGGCTCGACGTGGTCTGTCGTGTTCGTCGCTACGCTCTGTTGTCGTGTTATGATATGTTCTGAACGCTGCGTCATGATATGATAGCTCCCGTCAAAATGCGTTATGGTATGATCAGTTATGTTAATGTTAATGTGTAAGTTCTGTCGTCTCCTGTTATGTAAGGTTCTGCTCGGGTGCTCCAAATCCCTTATTAATCGACCCCCCCCTAAAAAACCGGACCCCCCTCCAAATGCGACCTTATATTCCGGACCCCCTCTTCGATGGGGCGCCTTAGTAAACCAGACCCCCTCAGCTCCAATCCAAAGAGAGCGACCTAATAAACCGGACCCCCTTAATGACCAAAAAGGCGCCTTAAAAAACGGGACCCGGGGGACGATTAATAAGGGATTTGGAATATGTTGTGTGATGTTGTATTCTGCTCTATGTTGTCATGACAGTGCTATGTTATGTTATGTCATTGTTATGTTGTGTGCTGTTGTGCTGTTTCGTGTTTGTAGAGGGCGCGAGGCGGGACTCCCAGGGACACTCGGAAACTCTCGGGGACACTCGGGGACTCTCGGGGACACTCGGGGTCTGGCGGCCGCGGTATGCAGTCGTGTTTGTCGAGGGCGAGGAGGCGGGATTCCCATGGACTTTCGGGGATACTGGGGGATTCTCGGGACAACTTGGGGTCTGGCGGCCGCGGTATGATGGGTGGGGTTGGCCGGTGGGTCTGTTCCTGCCTGGTGGGGAAATAGTCACAAAACAATCCCCGGACTATTTTTTGACTATTCTCTTAATATCCCCCCTGTAGAGGGACAGGCCCGACTTAAAACTAGCTGCGCACCACGATGCGTGGGCATGCCTTGCTCAGGCAGGGATCCGCTCCCCATCGGGGAGCCGAGCGTTGGCGCGAGCGCCAAGTACACAAGGACCTCTTGCCTTGAATTTCCCTGGGCGATCCCTGTCGGGGAGCCGAGTGAGGGCGCGAGCGCCTGGTGCACGAGGACTGTTTGCTCTTGGCCCTCCTGGGCGGCGTCAGCAGAGCGGCAGCGGCACACAACGTGAAGCTTGGCCATTGATGTCACCGCCGCCCTCATCAGATAAGGAATCCTCTGGTGTCTGAGGTCTCCTCGGCACACCCCTTCAGGAACAACCCCCATCGCATGCTGCACCAGTGTGTCTGCCCGAGGCCGTGGCTTAAACCTCAGGGTCGGCGGCGAGCGAGGGGGGGAATGAGAAGGAGAAGGCCTTCTCAGAAGGCGGCGGGACTTCTCACAAACCCTCGCGCCTAGTAAAAGGTTTTCTGTGTCTTCGGGGGAGGCTGAGAAGCATTCTCAGAAAGCCGGGGGACCTCCGAGCCTTCCGAGAAGGCCCGCCCCTTCTCACTTCCCCCGCAGGCTCGCCGACCACAGGGATCACCTCAAACCTCGCAGAACGCACGAGACATCCGAAACAAAACACCTCTCCTTGGCATGGGGGCCATGGAATGCTCCTGTAGTTATACGGCCGGGTCTACGACATCATAAAATCCCCCATCCACAGGAGACCCTCCCTCGGCCAAACTGAGGAACATTCGAAGGTACCATCACCCAGGACGCACAGGAGCATCCAACACGCACGAAGAGCACTGGGCTCCACTCCCCGAGCCGGCCTCGATCTTATACCTCGATCCGATCGTGCTCCACTCTCGTGCTCCTAAGCAGAACTACGCGGAGACCCCACCAACGAACCCCCCCTGTTCCACACACGCTGGCCCAACGCCCCTGCTGGATCTGGAAATGCGAGGCGGTTCCTCGACGTCTGGTATCGATCACATCCAACACAACGCCGACGCTGTGGCAAGGGCAACGGGAAGAATCATATACGGCGCGGCTCGGTGTACAATCCAGACCCTCGCCCTCAGCGAACGTCGTGCAGATAGTCTGCCAGGAGAGAGGAAGACAGACGGGATGGACACAATGAGCCAGCCTTACGGGTAAGCAGGAAGGCCGACAAGCGTGGACAGACCAGCAGGTAGACACGAGACTGACGGACATGCATGCAGGCAAGCATGACCGGCGTGGCAGAATGCGAGGGGTCCGTGAACTCCACTTGCCGGGGGGTAAAACGGCGTGTGAAATGATTGTCTGATTGGCTGTCCCTCTCCCCTTCTCCCCCGCCCTGGGGGTCCAAACTCTCAAAGTACGGGTGGGGTGGTCAAATCAGCCCTCCAGAACCTCGAAGATGCCGGAATGCCTTCCAAGGTAGCCCACGAAGGGCTCAAGCACACCGGAGAGGCCTCAACACCATCCAAGATGGCTTCAAGACAGCCCGGGAGAACCTTGACCAAGGAGCCTTGGAGAGGAGCTGGCGTAGCCCTGCCAGCAAGCTTCTTGTCTGAAACCTTCTTATTTCTCCCAAGAGCTATCCGGGAAAACGCCTGCCTGGGGAGCTTGCAAGGTTCTCGAGGCAAGTTTCCAAGGAGCCACGCGGGAGCTTCGAAGGACCTTCTGGAGAGCTCCGTGGCACGCGTATTGGGAAAGAGTAGGACAACGCTTCTCCGGACACGCTGCGACCTCAAGCAGCCTGCTGCGAGGATGCCTGACCGAGGGCCTCAAGTGGCCCAAATCACTGATCCCCGATGGCGTTTCGAATGTGAATCGTATTTTCGCCTTTCGGGCTTTTGTGAAAAACCAATCACTAACTCAAAAAAGACGCCAAATCCCACGAACGCGAGGGCCAAGACGAAACGCAGGCTCCTCGAGACTTCGGGGAGGGAGGTTTTTTTGGGGCAGGGTTCTACCGGGGTGACAGCGACGAGCACAAACCATACCCCGAAATCGTTGGCCGATCTTCGAATCTTCGAAGCCGCGATTTTGGGATTGGGGATGTGCTCTTTTCTGGGTCAACCGGCTACACGCAAGAGTGACCCTGGGTAAGAGTTGCATCGAGCTGCATCGCCGATGCATCGGTGATGCGTCGCGCTCCTCCGACCCCATCTGCCCCGACACCACCTTGGAGACCCAGAGTCATGTTGTTCCCATCCGGCTTAAGGACCACATCCCAGAAATAACTTCGAGCACCCCGAAAAAGTGTCAAAAGAGTGTCGAAGCAGTGCCGCAACAGTGTCGGGCGAGTGCCTCCCAGGGCCCGACGCGTGAAACCCCTCGAACTTCGGTACTTTTTTGGGGGCGCTCGAGATTCTTTCTGGCGATCAAGGCTAAAGTAGGTTGGAGCGTCATAAGCCTTATGTTGCATCCTCGGGGGACCTTGCCTGTCCCGTCCCGGCCCCACATGCGTCGAATCCGTGTCGAAACCGTGTCGGACTCTTCGGGCCCGTGTCGAATCCGTGCCGAATCCGCGTCGGATCCCCGCCAGGCCCGCGCCGAGTCCTCACCGAGCCCGCGCCGGGCACGAGAAAATACACCAACTCTGGGGACGGGCGAGAGGTCCCCTGAAGATGCGACGCAAGAAGCCTGGAGGCACGAGTGGCGCACTCAAGGCGCACCTGGAGGGCGGCCCGCGCCCTCCTGCCCTGCGCGAAGAGGAGCTCCGCCACCGCGCCGTGCTCGGCGTGCCGAGCGTCCAGCCTCACCAAGGGGGGCCGGGCTCGGCCGGCACCCCATCCCCCGCCCGCCGCCCCCTCTGCCGCCGCTGCCCGCTCCCCCGCCCTTCGTCCTATCTCTCCCTCCTCGCTCCATCTCCCACCTGCACCACTCCCGACCTGCACCCTCTGCACCCTGCCCTCCGCCTCCTCCTCCTCCTCCTCCTCCTCCTCCTCCTCCTCCTCCTCCTCATGATCATCATCATCGACTCCTCCTCCTCCTCCTCCTCCTCGTCTCCAAGACGGCAGAGTAGGCACTGGTGGGTATGGTGGACTCGGGTGGAACATATTAGAATCCAGTCGAGTGGGAGATAACATAACATAATCGAGTAGGAAAAGATTACGCTACCAAGGAACCCCACATACTTAATTCAAATCTTCTGTGTTTGCGTGCGTGAGGGACCACCTCCTGCGCACCGTCTATTGTGTCGAGGAAGTGCCACGCCTGCAATGCCCTGGACGACCGTCGTGCGTAGCGGCCGCGCTCAGGGACCACCCCCTGCGCACCCCCTATGGTGTCGAGAAAGTGCCACGCCTGCTATACCCTGGACGACCGTCTCGGATAGCGGCCGCGGTGAGGGACCACCCCCTGCGCACGCCCTATGGTGTCGAGAAAGTGCCACGCCTGCTATGCCTGGACCACTGTCGTGCATAGCGGCCGAGCTCAGGGACAACCCCCTGCGCACCCCTTCTGGTGTCGAGAAAGTGCCACGCCTGCTATGCCTGGACGACCGTCGTGCATAGCAGCCGAGCTCAGGGACCACCCCCTGCACACCCCCTGTCGAGAAAGTGCCACGCCTGCTATGCCTGGACGACCGTCGTGCATAGCGCGAGCTCAGGACCCCCCCCTGCGCACCCCCCTCAGGTTGGTGCCACGCCTAAGTGCGGTGGTGTCGAGGAAGTGCCAAGCCTGCTGTGCCTGGACGACCGTCGTGCATAGCGGCCGCGCTCAGGGACCACCCCCTGCGCACCCCCTGTGGTGTCGAGGAAGTGCCAAGCCTGCTGTGCCTGGACGACCGTCGTGCATAGCGGCCGAGCTCAGGGACCACCCCTATGCGCACCCCCTTGTGGTGTCGAGAAAGTGCCACGCCTGCTGTGCCTGAACGACCGTTGCGCATAGCAGCCGAGCTCAGGGACCACCCCCTGCGCACCCCCTGTGGTGTCGAGAAAGTGCCACGCCTTCTGTGCCTGGACGACCGTCGTGCATAGCGGCCGAGCTCAGGGACCACCCCCTGCGCACCCCCTATGGTGTCGAGAGAGTGCCACGCCTGCTGTGCCTGGACGACCGTCGTGCATAGCGGCGAGTCATGGGACCACCCCCTGCACACCCCCTATTGTTTCGATAAGTGGGAGTGCCACGCCTGCTGTGCCTGGACGACCGTCGTCGTTGCATAGCGGCCGCGCTACAGGGACCACCCCCTGCGCACCCCCTGTGGTGTCGAGAAATGCCACGCCTGCTGTGCCTGGACGACCGTACGTGCATAGCGGCCGCGCTCAGGGACCACCCCCTTGCGCACCCCCTGTGGTGTCGAGAAAGTGCCACGCCTGCTATGCCTGGACGACCGTCGTGCATAGCGGCCGCGCTCAGGGAACACCCCCTGCGCACCCCCTGTGGTGTCGAGAAAATGCCACGCCTGCTGTGCCTGGACGACCGTCGTGCATAGCGGCCGCGCTCAGGGACCACCCCCTGCGCACCCCCATGGTGTCGAGAAAGTGCCACGGCTGCTGTCGCCTGGACGACCGTCCGTGCGTTCTAGCGGGCCTCGCTTCAGGGACCACCCCCTGCGCACCCCCTATTGGTGTCGAGAATGTGCCACGCCTGGCTATGCTATGGACGACGTCGTGCATAGCGGCCGCGCTCAAGGACCACCCCCTGCGCACCCCCTATGGTGTCGAGAAAGTGCCACGCCTGCTGTGCCTGGACGACCGTCGCGCATAGCGGCGAGCTCAGGGACCACCCCCTGCACACCCCCTTATGGTGTCGAGAAAATGCCACGCCTGCTGTGCCTGGACGACCGTCGTGCATAGCGGCCGAGCTCAGGGACCACCGCCTGCGCACCCCCTATGGTGTCGAGAAAATGCCACGCCTGCTGTGCCTGGACGACCGTCGTGCATAGCGGCCGAGCTCAGGGACCACCCCCTGCGCACCCCCTGTTGGTGTCGAGAATAGTGCCACGCCTGCTATGCCTGGACGACCGTCGTCGTGCATAGCGGCCGAGCTCAAGGGACCACCCCCTGCGCACCCCCTATGGTGTCGAGAAAGTGCCACGCCTGTTGTGCCTGGACGACCGTCGTGCATAGCGGCCGCGCTCAGGGACCACCCCTATGCGCACCCCCTGTGGTGTCGAGAAAGTGCCACGCCTGCTGTGCCTGAACGACCGTCGCGCATAGCAGCCGAGCTCAGGGACCACCCCCTGCGCACCCCCTGCGGTGTCGAGAAAGTGCCGAGCCTGCTATGCCTGGACAACCGTCGTGCATAGCGGCCGAGCTCAGGGACCACCCCCGGCGCACCCCCTTATGGTGCCAAGAAATTGCCACGCCTGCTGTGCCTGGACGACCGTCGTGCATAGCGGCCGAGCTCAGGGACCACCCCCTGCGCACCCCCTATGGTGTCGAGAAAGTGCCACGCCTGCTGTGCCTGGGCGACCGTCGTGCATAGCGGTCGAGCTCAGGGACCACCCCCTGCGCACCCCCTCGGGTGTCGAGAAAGTTCCACGCCTGCTGTGCCTGGACGACCGTCGTGCATAGCGGCCGCGCTCAGGGACCACCCCCGGCGCACCCCCATGGTGTCGAGAAAGTGCCACGCCTGCTGTGCCTGGACGACCGTCGTGCATAGCGGCCGAGCTCAGGGACCACCCCCTGCGCACCCCCTGTGGTGTCGAGAAAGTGCCACGCCTGCTGTGCCTGGACAACCGTCGTGCATAGCGGCCGAGCTCAGGGACCACCCCCTGCGCACCCCCTGCGGTGTCGAGAAAGTGCCACCCCTGCCACGCTCTGCCGTGCCGTGCCCTGCGCGCCTGCCCTGTGTGCTATGCTGTGCTGAGCTGTGCTGCGATGTGCTGTGCTGTGCCGTGCCGTGCTGTGCTGCGGTGTGCTGTACTGTGCTATGCTGTGCTGTGCTGTGCAGGTGTGCTGTGCAAAACTGCCACGCCTGCTGTGCCGTGGACGACACCTATGGCGTCGAGAATGTGCCGCACGTGCCAAGCCGTGTGTGTGTGTGTGTGCTGTGCTGTGCTGAGCTGAGCTGTGCTGTGCTGTGCTGTGTGCGCTGCGCTGCGCTGTGATGTGCTGTGCTGTGCTGTGCTGTGCTGCGCTGCGCTGCGCTGCGCTGCGCTGTGCTGTGTGCGTGAGGAGGAGGGGGAGGAGGAGGAGGAGGACGGGAGGAGGGCGGGTGTGGGTGAGACGCGGGTGCGGCGCAGGTGGGACGAAAACCAGAACCCCACGAAGCATGTGGGGAAATATGAATCTGCGTTGACACGAACCGTGCATATGGCAGAATCAAATCGAATGGGTTAGTGTCTGGTGGGGTAGAGCAGCATATACTCGGTAGAGTAGATTTGAGTGCTGTATACCAGAGTCGTATAGATGGTAAAGTAGCGCGGGTATACGAGAATAACGGTGACCAGGGTAAACGAGAGAAAACTGAAGTAGAATGCAATCGAGTAGGAGTAAAATATACTCGAGTACGGCAACTTATAAAACAAAACACGTAGTTTTACGATAAGGGCGTGGTAATTGGAGTAGGACCGAGTATAACAGAGTATACTAGGAGTGGGAGCAATGGTAGAGACGAGTCGGGCAGACTCGAGCTGAGAAGAGTAAAGTGGAGTAGAGTCCACCCTGATCCAGCCCAGTCTACGCCAGTCAACATGCTGATATAAGTTGAGGCCTGCGCTGGTTACTATTTGAGAATGTGGAGCACCAGATGAACCATCCAAACGCCCAAACAGGAGGAGGCTCACGACTGAGAGGTCCCCGAGAACCCACAATAGGAGGAGGATCCCGCCTGGGAGATCCCCACCAAGCCTAACAGGATGCGGTTCCCGTCTGCGAGAGCCTCCTCCTGTTTGGGTTTCTGTTGGGACCTCTCAGGCGTGAGGCTTCCAAGTTGTTCCCACTTGAATTCCAGTTG
This sequence comes from Prorocentrum cordatum, assembly GCA_963575745.1. Taxonomy (NCBI): domain Eukaryota; class Dinophyceae; order Prorocentrales; family Prorocentraceae; genus Prorocentrum; species Prorocentrum cordatum. The sequence continues at coordinate 158,175 of CAUYUJ010017349.1, read as the reverse complement.
GGTCCCAATTAGACTGCATCACATTCCAGATCTAGAGAAACCCCATTGGATTCCAAGTGGATTATGATTGCATTACAAATAGAACGGAGGAGATCACAGATCCAGAAGATTTCAATTGTATCCCGATCGGATGTCGTTTGGATTCCGATTACCAGGTGCCATGGAAGGGGGCTTTGGATGTTTGGCACCTCTCAGGCGGGAGCCTCCTCCCGAGAGTTTCTTGTGACCTCTCAGGCGGGAGCTTCCCCCCTGTGGAGTTTCTCTGAAACCTCTCAGGCGGGAGCTTCCGCGGTGAGTGGCTTATTGTTGTACGTGGGTTATTACCCTTTCCCCTTCCATATCCACCTCCTCTTCGTCTGCCTCTTCCTTATCCCCCGTTGAATATGCCAAGATGGGGTCCCCTGGGGAGTCTGCGATATATTTGCATACCGAACAAACGGAAATATCTGTATATCTGTGTATATATATATGTGTGTACGTTGATATGTGTATGTTTGGGCAGGCAACCAGCCTCAACCTCCTCTTCTGCAGCGCAGTTTTGGAGGGGAGGACAAAAGGCAGCCTCAGGTGACTGAACGAGACGCTCATGTGGCACCTCGGACCCGCCCCCCTCCGGCATCGACGGCGCCGCGCACTGATCGATCGGCTCTCCGCGGGGCAAGCTCGCTGCAAGTTCCACGCCGCGAGCGGAGCAGGGAGGAGGAGGAGGAGGAGGAGGAGGAGGAGGAGGAAGAGGAGGAGCAGGAGGAGGAGGAGGAGGAGGCGGAAGAGGGGGAGGAGAAGCAGGAGGAGGAGGCGGAGGAGGAGAAACAGGAGGAGCGGGAGGAGCGAGAGGCGAGGAGGAGGATGAGGATGAGGAGGATGAAGAGGAGGAGGAGGAGGAGGAGGAGCGAGGAGGAGCAGGAGGGGGAGGGAGGGATGAGTGAGGAGCGAGAAGCGAGGTGGATGAGGGAGAAGCGAGGAGCGAGGAAGAGGAGGAGGAGGAGGAGGAGGAGGAGGAGGAGTAAGGGGAGAAGGAGGACGAGCAGCAGGAGGATGGAGGAGGAGGAGGGAGGAGCGAGGAAGAGGAGGAGGAGGAGAAGGAGGAGGATGAGGAGGAGGGAGGAGCTAGGAGCGAGGAAGAGGATGAAGAGGAGGCGGAGAAGACGGAGGAGGAGCAGGAGAAGGAGTAGGAGGAGGGAGGAGGAGGCGGAGGGAGGAAGAGGGAGGGAGGACGACGAGGAGAAGTCGGCGGCTCGCACGAAGGGGTGGCCTTCTAAGAGAGCAGAGGGGTTTCCGAGAAGACAGAGGCCTGCTCAGATGCGCCCAGAGGCTACAGAGAGGCCTTCTCAGGAGCCTCTGGGCGCTTCGAAGAACGATTACGGTGCAGGCGCGGTCGCAAGAAACCATCGCAAGAAACAAAAACCCTGAAAACCCGCGCGCGCGGTGCACCTGGGGGGAAGTCCGGACCACCCTGAACGCAGCAGCTTATGAACGGCCGCGGGAAGTCACCGCGCAGCGCGCGGATCGAAGAAGCCAAGGGTTCCCTGGCGAACAATATGTGGTTGCTTGATGCTCGCTTCCACTGTAACCACAAAATGGCCCCTTGCCCTTTGGAAAGGGACCGAAGTCAGGAGGGCCACGAACACTGAGTGAGCATTAGGGATAAAGGGGCACTTTTCTGCAGATGCATCAAATCAAACCGCACAGACTTCTTATCCCCAAATCGAAGACGGGGACCTCAGTGAGGCCACGTCTTCATCGTGTTATTAGCGTTAGGGGTTCTCTTATCCTTGGTGAGATCAGGCCCCCTGCCTTTTGAGACGCCACCCTGCCACCCTGCCACCCCATCGCGCCACCTCCCCGCGCGCGCCGCCGAAAGAGAGGGAAGGCGAGGAAGGGAGAAGGACATGGAGGGAGAGCGAGGGGATGAATGAGGAGGGAGGGGGGGAGAAAGTGTGAGGGGGAAGAGGATCGGAGATTAAGAGAGGCGAGGAGAGAAAGGAGACAGGAAGTGGGAGCGCGTTTGCCTTCGCGGCGTCGAGGCTGGCCTGAAAACTACGCCGAAACGCCGACAGGCCGGAGCGGGTCGGGCGGCCGAGATAGAGGCGGTGGCAAGGAACGGCGACGACGCCAGCGGCGGAGATGGAGAGGAAGATGAAAGTCTGATCCAGGCTCTCGGACAACGACGGGGATCAAACAAAGAGAGGACTACGGCATTGTCAGAGCCAGCCAGCCCGGGTGGTCCCACCGTGTGTCTGGCCGATTTCTCGTTTCCAGTTCCTCACCCTTTTCTCTCCTTTTTCTGCGGCCTCTCGCCTCCAGCTGCTCCTCCGCCTCCCCCTTCTGATACGCCTCATCATCATCCAGTGCCTCCTCGTTCTCCTCCTGGAACCCCACTCACCCATCTCTCGCCTACCCCTCATCATTATCATGGTCCTCGTTCTCCTGATACGTGTTCTCCTCCATCCCTCCAACCACATCGTCTGCCGTCTTCAGTCGCCATCACCACCCTGCTGCTGCTCTCACTCCGCGACCCCCACAACTGATATCCAACCCACCCCCCAACCACATCGTCTGCCGTCTTCAGTCGCCATCACCACCCTGCTGCTGCTCTCACTCCGCGACCCCCACAACTGATATCCAACCCACCCCCTCGTCCCTCTCTCTGCTCCTCCCTCTGCTCCTCCTCCTCCTCCTCCTCCTCATCCTCCTCCTCCTCGTCCTCCTCCTCCTCCTCCCCCTCCTTCGAGGATGGAGGCTCTCCGCTGGGCCCGCTCGCTCCAAGCTCTACGCCGCGAGAGGAGCGAGGAGAAGGGAGAGGAGGAGGAGCGAGGAGGAGGAGGAGGAGGAGGAGCGAGGAGGAGGAGGAGGAGGGAAAGGAGGAGAAGCGAGGCGGAGGAGAAGCGAGGAGGAGGAGCGAGGAGGAGGAGGAGGAGGAGGAGGAG
>CAUYUJ010017349.1:96973-155148 GCA_963575745.1 Prorocentrum cordatum | reverse complement strand
TCCTCCTCCTCCTCCTCCTCCTCCTCCCCCCTCTCGGGGCGCGGGCACGCCCAGCGCGCCCATCTCTCCTTGTGCCACTGCCTTTCGAATCAGCTCCTCCCCGCCGCACCCCGGGGCGCGTCGGCAGGGCGGGCCCGATGTCTCGCCGGAGTGCTCTCTCCGGCATCGGGGGTCTAACAGCTGGCTGCTCATCCTGCTCGTCTCTGCCCCTCCTCCTCCTCCCGCTCCTCCTCCTCCTCCTCCTCCTCCTCCTCCTCCTCCTCCCCCTCCTCCTCCTCCTCCTGCTACTCCTCCTCCTCCAGCTCCTCCTCCTCCTCCTCCTCCTCCTCCTCCCCTCTCGGGGCGCTCGGCATCTCGCCGGAGTGCCCTCTCCGGCATCGGGGGTCCTCGCGCTGGCACTTCGCAAGAGCTTCCTCGGGCGGAGGGCGGGCCGCCTGCAGCAGTTGGCTCGCGCCTCAGCGCTGCGAGCCTTTGTCCTCCGAGGCTGCCAGGAGTTCCACCGATGAAGGACGGGCGGTCCTCAGAATGTGGCGTCCTTCAAGTCGCGAGCCTTCGTCCTCCAAGTCTGCCAGGGGTTCCACTGCTGAAGGACGGGCGGTTCTCAAAAAAAGCGGCCCTCGCCCCGGCGCCGAGCACGCTCGTCTTGAACAGTTGCAGGGAGTGTCTTGGATGCAGGGCGAGTCCTTTTCAGAAGGTGGTTCTCGCCTTTGCGCCGCGCACGTTCGTTCCAAGAGTTTACAACAGCGTCGAGGATTCTTATGGCTAGCGTCCCAGAAATAGTATTTTGGCACCATGCTGGAGAATCGGGGCGCAACACTTACGTATGTTGACCCGCAGAATTGAAGTCTCAGGGTGGTGTGCTGGTACGACTGCGGAGCGTCAAGGCGCAACAGTAACGGTGATTCGCGGCGTTCAAGTCCCACAAATGGTGTTCTGGCACAGTTCCAGATGTTCAAACGGATGTCTTTCAACGGGGCACTGGCGCGCGAGCCGCCCCACGGACGAGCGAGCCCACCGCTGTGGCGGGCTGTCTCAAAGGCTCCCCACCCTGGCATTCCCCGCCCTCCCCCCGACCCGTCCATCCCCTCAGCTCGACGTCGTCGTCCTGCACTCGAACCTGACTTCGCAACCACTCGCTTCCCGTCCAGTTGTTCGAGCAAAATCTGCTGGCAGCGTCGCAGACGAAGGAACTGGCATCAAGGCAGGGAGAGGTCCCAAACATCCGATGTCTCGTTTTTGTCAGCTCGCGGCCCCCCGAAGTCCCGACCCTATTTCCGGGAACGGCAATCGAACCCAGGTTGTTGTTTGACGGTCCCTGGGTCCTGCGAGGCCCCCCGGATGCCGAAAACTGTAACAACAACCTCCTCCGGCGTAATCTAGTTACGGCGCGGGCATATCTGGGGTAGGCGCGTTGACCAATCAAACCAGCCACCCTCCTCCTTCTCCTCCTCCTCCTCCTCCTCCTTTTCCTCCTTGTCCTCCTTGTCCTCCTTGTCCTTGCCGCCTGGGCCGAGGCGAGCCCTGCACGTGACGTGCTCCACCAGCAGCTGCGCGAAAGGCACCACGCTGGCCTGGGAGAGCAGCACCGTCATGGTGGCGCTGCCGCCCCATCCCTCGCGCAGCGCCTTTGAGGGGCAACGTTGGTGGGGGCGCCGGCTCAGGGGGGGCAAACCATCAAGCTGGAATCGGCGATGCATCGCCGATGGATTGGCAAAGGGCCCCCCCCGATGCGAAGCCGCACGTTCCTGGGCGGGCTGACCCATCGGGCTATCGGGACCTTTTCGGGGATCGAAGGCCGATTCGGGGGTCGATGCTGATGGGCTTGTTTTACACCACCACCACCATAAGTTGGAGGGGGGAAGGAGGTGGAGGAGAAGGAGGAGGAGGAGGAGGAGAAGGAGGAGGAGGAGGACCCCCTCCCCCTCCTACTCATGGTGGTGGTGGTGGAAAACAAGCCCACCAGATGCTACACCCCCGAGCATGCCTCCTCCTGACGGTGCCCGTGGGCCTTAGCGTGCTCCGTCAGCCCCATCTTGTCCAGGATCTCTGCCTCCTGTAGGGGAAGACCGGGCCACTGGGATCGGAGTCAGGGAAGGGAGATCGGATGACGAGAAAACCCCAGGAAGAGGAGGTCCTGGAAGAAGTGGAGGAGGAGCGAGGAGGAGGAGGAGGAGGAGGAGGAGGAAGAGGAGGACGAGGAGGAGGAGGAGGAGGATAATAATAGTAGTATGAACAATTATGCTAACGGAGTTCCCCACATAAAGAGATTAACGGTTTCGTGGGACCCATTTTCTTGATGCCCTCCTCGCTTTGGCGGGGCCCCGCTGGAAGGGGGGAGGGCTACGAAACCTGGCGAAGAGTAATGCTTTCCGCGACCCTCCTCGCTCAGGCGGGGCCTCTCTGGAGGGGTGGGAGGGGCACGAAACCATGTAAATAGTATGGTATTCCGATACCCTCCTCGCTCAGGCGGGGCCTCCCTGGAGGTGTGGGAGGGGCACGAAACCATGTAAATAGTATGGTATTCCGATACCCTCCTCGCTCAGGCGGGGCCTCCCTGGAGGGGTGGGAGGGGCACGAAACCATGTAAATAGTATGGTATTCCGATACCCTCCTCGCTCAGGCGGGGCCTCCCTGGAGGGGTGGGAGGGGCACGAAACCATGTAAATAGTATGGTATTCCGATACCCTCCTCGCTCAGGCGGGGCCTCCCTGGAGGGGTGGGAGGGGCACGAAACCATGTAAATAGTATGGTATTCCGATACCCTCCTCGCTCAGGCGGGGCCTCCCTGGAGGGGTGGGAGGGGCACGAAACCATGTAAATAGTATGGTATTCCGATACCCTCCTCGCTCAGGCGGGGCCTCCCTGGAGGGGTGGGAGGGGCACGAAACCATGTAAATAGTATGGTATTCCGATACCCTCCTCGCTCAGGCGGGGCCTCCCTGGAGGGGTGGGAGGGGCACGAAACCATGTAAATAGTATGGTATTCCGATACCCTCCTCGCTCAGGCGGGGCCTCCCTGGAGGGGTGGGAGGGGCACGAAACCATGTAAATAGTATGGTATTCCGATACCCTCCTCGCTCAGGCGGGGCCTCCCTGGAGGGGTGGGAGGGGCACGAAACCATGTAAATAGTATGGTATTCCGATACCCTCCTCGCTCAGGCGGGGCCTCCCTGGAGGGGTGGGAGGGGCACGAAACCATGTAAATAGTATGGTATTCCGATACCCTCCTCGCTCAGGCGGGGCCTCCCTGGAGGGGTGGGAGGGGCACGAAACCATGTAAATAGTATGGTATTCCGATACCCTCCTCGCTCAGGCGGGGCCTCCCTGGAGGGGTGGGAGGGGCACGAAACCATGTAAATAGTATGGTATTCCGATACCCTCCTCGCTCAGGCGGGGCCTCCCTGGAGGGGTGGGAGGGGCACGAAACCATGTAAATAGTATGGTATTCCGATACCCTCCTCGCTCAGGCGGGGCCTCCCTGGAGGGGTGGGAGGGGCACGAAACCATGTAAATAGTATGGTATTCCGATACCCTCCTCGCTCAGGCGGGGCCTCCCTGGAGGGGTGGGAGGGGCACGAAACCATGTAAATAGTATGGTATTCCGATACCCTCCTCGCTCAGGCGGGGCCTCCCTGGAGGGGTGGGAGGGGCACGAAACCATGTAAATAGTATGGTATTCCGATACCCTCCTCGCTCAGGCGGGGCCTCCCTGGAGGTGTGGGAGGGGCACGGAACCATGTAAATAGTATGGTATTCCGATACCCTCCTCGCTCAGGCGGGGCCTCCCTGGAGGGGTGGGAGGGGTGGTATGGTATGCCATGGTATGGTATGGTATGGTATGTGTGGTAGGAACTATGGTATGGTATGGTGTGTGTGGTAGGAATAATCTTGAGCTGTATGGAAGATGGAGCGGGAGGTGGGTGGGAAGGAGAGGGTGTTCTGGGAAAACAAGAACCCCACTCAGGATGTGGGGAAAAAGAAGAAGGGAAAAGAGAAGGAGGAAGGGGAGGGAGCAGGAAGGCAGGAAGGCTGTTGCACGCACGCACGGGGAAGAGGGCATTACCATAGACTCTCGGGCCTCCGCGCTGATCTCTTGGATCGGCGCTGGACCCCCTCTCCCCGGCGCGCGGAGCGCGCCAGGGGCGGCGCCAGAGGCGCCGCCAGGGGGGGGGGCCGGCGCCGACCCCCAAGATGTCCGGGCGGAGCTCCGCAAGCTTATGCTCATGCGGGCGTTTCTTCCTGCATCCTCGCGCACCTGCTCGTAGCCCTGCAGCCGGTGGCCCCCGTCGCCGTCGGGGGCGAACTGGGGCACGTGCAGCGTCCAGGCACCCTGGCTCTCCAGCAGCCACCAGCCACGTCTGCGCGGAAGGGGTTTACATCCACAGGCGCTGCGTCTCGGACTCTCTGACTGCCTTCCCTGGAAGCGCGAGACGCAGTGGATGTGAAGGGAACTCTGACCTCTTGTTATGAGTTCCGACATTTGGCCGAACGGTGGGGGATGGGGGGTCTGGGTCTGGGCCCGTGCTTCGTCGATCTGGTCCTTCCCAGTCGCGCAAGCAGACTGGGGGGTCCTAACAAGTCGCCAACATGAGTCGCCAAGGTCTGGTCTGTTGGAGGGGGGGGGGCCTTGGGGCCCGCGCCGATCGGCGAATCCATAAACAAAAGCAGCGACCTAGCGAGACCAGATGATCAATACCCACTGCGCCCAGGACTTTTCGCACGCTCCCTGACAAAGCATCTACGCCATACATGTTGTGAGCCCCAGGGGGGGATCTGCATCTTTACGGCGCACACGGGGGCCCCGGCAGTCCGGGCGAGGTCGTTCGAAGGCCGATTGGGGACGAAATTTCGCGGCGGCCGGGAGGATGGCCGAGGTGTGGGGCCGGGAGGATGGCCGAGGTGCGGGGCCAGGAGGCTGGCCACCGCTCGGACGTCCATTTCCTGTGTTTTTTTGTCGGTTTCGTGCGTTTTTTTTTTTCGCCAAATGATCAAGGATGCTCCTCGATGGTCCTCGCCGAAGGAAAAATGCACACGTCCGAGCGATGCCAAGGAGGATGGACGAGGTGCGGGGCCAGGAGGATGGCCGAGGTGCGGGCCGGTGGTCGAGCTGGCAACCAGCCGCAAGGTGCGCGACCGTCGCAGACCCCCTGGTGCCTGCAACATGGGTGTGGGCATCCAACGATAAGGCGGCCAGGGGGTCTGAGCTGGATGGGCCTCGAAAAAATGGGTGACGAGGGAGACCGACGCAAAAACTTGTCAAAACCAATCCCCAAAACCCTCCTGGGGTCCATCTGGTGCAGTTTCTCTCCCCCCGGGTCCGTGTTAGACGCTCCTGGGGCTCGAAAGCGCCCCACCGAGGCAAAAAAACGCAAACACAAAAAAACGGCACAACGCCTCGAACCTCCCACCCCCTCTCGCCAGAACCAATGTTGGGCCACCTCAGACCCCCAGCTGGCGCCAAGGTGTAAATTCAGGTCGGCATGTCCCCTTACAGGCGGATTTCAGACCAACAAAAATTAGACATACTCGAAAAATGGAAAACCAGTAAACAAATTCTGAAGAATCGTCCCCTTTTGACTATTTTTGAGCAGTAGCCTGGTCAGGTTCCACGCGGCGCTGTCGTAGTAGGTCTGCAGCACGGGGCCGTGGCCGGCATCCGCCAGCTCCTGCCCAGGCGCGCCCGCGTCCTCCGCGCCCTCCACGCACGCCTCCCCCTGAGGGGACGTGAACAGGAGAAGAAAAAAACACATGTGCTGAGCTGTGCTGAGCTGAGCTGAGCTGAGCTGTGCTGTGCTGTGCTGAGCTGAGCTGGGCTGAGCTGTGCTGAGCTGTGCTGAGCAGTGCTGTGCTGTGCTGTCTGTGCTGTGCGGTGCTGTGTGTGTGGGACGTGTGCCGGTGTGTGGGTGTGTGCGGGTGTGAAACGCGGGTGCGACGCGGCAGGGAAGAAAACCAGAACCCCACAAAACATGTGGGGAACAAAAACACACAAACATGAACTTTTGGCGCTCCGCGCGGATTTCTTGGATTCGCGCTGGACCCCCCTCCCTGGCGCGCGGCACGCGCTAGGGGCGGCGCCGGAGGCGCCGCCAGGGAGCCCAGGCGCGGATCCAAGAAATCCGCGCGGAGCGCAAACACACCTTATGTTTATGTGTTTTTGTTTCTTCTTCTTTTTCTTCTTCTTCTTCTTCTTCTTCTTTGAGTGAAGGCACCGACAGCTCAAATCCTCGACGATGGCGCCGTGAAGGCGTCGACTTGCAGCAGTTGCAACACTTGCGAGGAGGCTGCAACCCACCCGCACGGCCCTACATCCATAGACAAGGCCCGCGCCTTCTCTCGGGGGCGCGCAAACATGGATTAGCGATCCATGGATTTGGCGCGCGGACGCCAAATCCATGGATCGGGGGAGGTGCCCTCACCAAAATGCGGTCCGTGCCGCCTCGTTCGGCGGCGGAAATCCGCGATTCCCCATGGCAACGGGACCCGTCGCTAATCCACGCCCCCCTATATTATAATCCACGATCGTCTGACCCGGGAGTCTGACCCTGCCCCCTTCTGCGAGTGGCCGACGCTTTCACCCCCACGCCAACGCTTTCATCCCCACGTGGCGCCCCAAAGATTTGAACCCCTCCCCTGGGGCCAGTTGCCCGCCCCGGGTACTTGTTTGACGGTCCTGGGGCTCGGCGAGGGCCTCCCGGAGCCGAAAATCCGCCACCGTGCCTGTGGCCAAGAGGCGCCCAAGAGGCCCCAGGAGGCCCCCAAGAGGCCCGCATGGGGGCCCCAAAAGGACCCCCAGAAGGCCCCAAAAGGAAGCCCCGAAGGAGGCCCCCAAACGGCCCCCGAGAGGCCTCTCACGAGATCCCAACGAACATCCAATAGGCTTCATTCATGCCCACAACCCAGACACGGTTCATTGCACCGAAGCGGAGTCTCGCGTGGATTTCTGCCAATGCAAAATCCCGAAACGGCGAGTGAAAAACGAAGTGAGTTTCGGGTGGATTTGTTTAGTCTTCATTCCCGGCCAGAGCAAATCCGCACGAAATTCACCACGAAATCGGGAGCGAAATTCTCCAGTACACTCCGGGCCCATCCTATCGTTTTCCGATCTCTGCGATGTTGTCGCCATGGCAATCGGCTGCATACCCACAGCCCAAGCACGGTGGCGGGACTTGCCGCAGCAGCTGGATAACGGAACACCTCCCGTTGTGGTGCCGGTTCTGGCCCGAGGGGGCCTCCGCCCAGACCCAGCTTCCAGCAGCTGCGCCGATGCACCAGCGACATCGGCGATGCATCGTCGCCGTCGCCGTGGAGAGAATATGAAGGGGCCCAAGGACACACGCACAAATGAGCACACGCTAATACCGCAAATGCCCGAGTTTTGGTCTTCTCCCCCACTGCCCATCTTTTCCCAGATTTTCCTGGGCATCGACGATTGATTGTTTCTGTCTGCTTCTTCCCCTCCTGAAAATAGGGCTCATCGAGCCGCACCGCCGATGCGTCGGCGATGCGGCGCGGTCCTCCGAACCCACCTTCTCCGACCCCCGCTGCCGGCGGCGCGCCGAGGGGGGGCAACGAAAAGAGGGGAACTTCACAGTGGGCGGCGGGGCTTCTAAGTCCCTGCGCCTCCTGAGAGGGCCCGACCCCTCCCGCTTCCCCCCCCCCCTGTGGGAGGCCCAGAAGGTCTCGGCGTCGCCGGCGCGATGCGTCGGGCTCCACATCGGCGAGGCGCCGCGATCCTCCGAACCCCCTCTGCTCTGGCGCCCCGTGCCGGCGACTCCGACGGAGCGGTTAGCCACGAGTGCGCTTGGCAACCCGCACCCCGGGGGGCGGGCGAGGACCTCGAGAGAATTCCCCCGCCGCGCCCAGAGGCCCGACGGGGGCCACGTGGTGCCCCGCCAGGCCCCAACGCCCCAGATCGCAAATCACCCCTCTGGCGTAACCGCACCCTTTGTCAGAGTGAGGGGGCCGAACGGTCATTCACTGTCCCTGGGTGCGTGGCTGAAGTGGGGTGCCATGGCCCGGATTCTCGCTGTCTGTTGTCGTCGTCGCCCTCGCCCGCAACGCCTCTCTCACCCACCCGCAACCCACCCCGCGACCCGCCCGCGATCAGCCCCGCGACTCATCCACGTTTTTTTCTCTTCTAATAAACAGGCACCTGCGGCGGGCTCGCGTGTGCTTCTTCTGAGCTGCGAAAACTGCTGAAGACCCCGCCGCCTCCCCTCATTATCATTCTATCGGTATCGCTTCGCCCTCTGAGCCTTCCCCTGGCCCCCCGCCGCCAGCAGCTGCGCCTCCAGCGCCCTGCTGGGAAAACCAAACGGCACCAACACCGTCACTCCCCAGACCTCTCCCAGGGCGCCCTCTGGCCAGCACTCCGAAGCGAGTCCAGCGGTGGCGGCGAGGGCCCCTCCAGGATAGGCCCCCAGCGGCGAAAGCAGAGGCAGGGCAGCGGCATCGCGGCCTGCCCGATCCGACCCCACCTTGGCCCGATCCGATCCGCTCCGATCCTGATCCGGCCCGACCCGACCCGATCCGACCTCGACCCGACCCCGACCCGACCTCGACCCGACCCGACCTGCCGCGCGCGCCGTCCACCAGGAACGTCTGCCACGAGCCGGGGGCCAGCGGCGGCTCGTGGGGTCGCCGCTGCTCCCCGGGCGCGGCGCCCGTGCCGTCGCCCTGGCCCATGGGCCCCCAGGGGCGGGGGGCGCTGCGCGAGGGGCGGGGACGGGAAGGGGTGGCGGGCTCAGCCCTCCTCGCGCCGTGGCTTCCCTTGCCCGGAGGGGAGAGAGGGCTCCAGAGAGGCCCAGTCCAGCCGGGAGCAGGGTTCTGCTTAAAATCGGGCCTGTCCCTTCTCAGGTGGAATGTCGGGCGAACAGTCAAAGGTGCTCAAAACAGACTCCCAAAGTGTTCAAAAATAGTCAAGAAATATTCCCCAAACTATCTTTTGACTATTTTTGAACATTCCCCCTGTAGAGGCACGGGCCCGACTTCAGGTTATACGGAGAGCGAGCGCTCCGTACGGACGTGGCGTCCTGCCAGGGAAAGGCGGAATCCAGACGGACAAGGCCGTACGGATAACGAAACACTCCGCATGTGCGGGCCACCTAGATGGGGTCGGAGCAGACGGGGTCGGAGGACCGCGCCGCATCGCCGATACATCGGCGATGCATCGGCGATGCATCGATGATGCGCTGATGCATCGTCGACGTCAGAGATGCATCGGCGACGTCGGCGATGCATCGGCGATGCGGCGCGATCCTCCGCCCCCACCTGCTCTGACCCCATCCAAGAGGCCTAAAATATGGACTTGCTCCGTAGACTTAGCCTCCGCCGGAGAGTGCAGAATGACCACGAAGGTCCGACGGTCAAACCACGACTCAGTGGATGCTTGCTGCCGGCGTTGGCCGGGGCGGACAGACCCGGCCATCCTGGGCAGGCAGGAGCAGGCGAGAGAAACCGCCTGCGAGGGGGCAAAACCTCAGAGCTGCACGCGTTCCGGGACCAGCGGCAGAGCGAGACAGAAGGTCGCAGACCACCTCGCGTCGTGGACGAAACCACGGGCGATGTACGGTCTTCTGCAATGTTCGAGCTCTGGGGGCTCTCGCCAGGCACGGGGACCGTTAGACGACTACTCAGGATGAAGAGCTGGCCCAGGGGAATGATGGGTCGAGACCTCCGTGGGTCGACGCCGTGAGACACGCATGACGTTGGGAGTCTGGGACGGGAGGCGGACCCGAAGCTCCGACGATACGATCTGTCCAATCGGCATGTTTTTCGTCGACTTCGGATGCTGGGATCGGTTATGTCTGGGGCCACGGATTGAAGAGCACATGACGCAGCACGTCTGGGGAGGAGGAAGGGGAGAAGCGGCAGGGAGAGAGGGGACAGGGCTCCCTCCTTCCTCGCCTCCACCTTCTTCTTTGTCCCCGTCTTGCCTCCTCCTCTTCCTCCTCCTCCTCCCCCTCCATCCTTCACGATCCTCCTCCTAGGCCTCAATCAACCCTCCTCTTCCTCCTCCTCCTCCTCCTCCTCCTCCTCCTCCATCCTCCGACCTCCCTCCTCCACAGTCCACCATCCTCCTCCACTCTCAACTATCCATCCTCCTCCCTCCATTCCTTTTCCTTACAAATGAATTCTCCCTGACGCACCCCGAGGTCCAATTTTAAGGCGGGCCGGGCGCGTCGCCTGAGACTTCCTCACAATGTATGGCTCTGAAGCCTGGAAATTGGCAACAGCTTCACACATGAAGGGCGGGTCGTTTTCAAAATGTGGCTCTCGCATTTGGGCGGCGCACATTCGTTTTGAACATTTGCAAGGATTTCGCTGATTGAGGGCGGGTCGTTTTCAAAATGTGGCGCTCGCCTTTGCGCGGCGCACATTCGTTCTTAAAAATAGCAAGAAGTTCACGGATTGAAGGCGACCCGCTTTCAAAATGTGGCTCTCGCCTTAGCGTGGCGCACATTCTTTTTAAACAGATGCAAGGGTTTCAAGTATTCAGGGCGACCCATTTTCTAAAAAGTGGCTCTCGCCTTAGCGCGGTGGACATTCGCTTATCAAATAAAAAAGAAACACTGCAAGAGCTTCACATATTGAGGGCGGTTCCTTTTCAAATTGAGGCTCTCGCTTGGGGCCGCGCACACTCGTTTACACACTTTGCAAGAGTTCCACGGGTCCCCATCATCAGCGTACCAGGCATGGTGTTTTGAAAGAAAACATGATTGTGCGGGCGCAACAGGTACATTGATTTAAAATCCCAGGACTGGCGTTTTGGCACGTTTCAACATCGCCAAAACGCAGCAGTCAGCTTGACCCGTGGCAATGGAATCCCGAGAACAATGTTCCGGCATGCGTCAGGAACTTCAAACGGTTGTCTTCCAACGAGGAAGTTCCCTCAATGGAAATAAACCGTTGTAGGGGCCTATGAAGAGGGAGCTTGGAGGGAAGGCTTATGCCAACATCGTTGATGACTCTTGGGTTTGCACTGGTCCTCCTCCTCCTCCTGGTCCTCCTCCTCCTCGTCCTCCCCCCCTCTCCTCCTCTTCCTCCTCTCCCTCCTCCTCCTCCTCCTCCTCCTCCTCCCTCCTCCCTCTCTCCTCCTCCTCCTCCTCCTCTCTCCTCCTCCTCCTCCTCTCCCTCCTCCTCCGCTCTCCTCCTCCTCCTCCTCCTCCTCCCTCGCTCCTCCTCCTCCGTTCTCCATCCTCCTCCTCCTCCCCCCCCTCCCCCCCTCCCTTCGTCCCACCCTCTCTCCTTTCCTCCTCCTCCTCCTCCGCCTCCTCCGCCTCCTCCGCTCCTCCCTCCTCCCTCCTCCTCCTCCTCCTCCTCCTCCCTCGCTCCTCCTCCTCCCTCGCTCCTCCTTTCCCGCTCAGGGGAGGGGCGGGGGGGCACGACGGCGGGGACCCCCCCCCGTGGCCGCAGCGCCGCGGGCGCCGCGGCGGGCGACCGCTGCGGCCGCTCGAGCCACGCGCGCGCGCGCGCCCGCTCGCGCGGGACGACCTCGCCGGGCGCCCGCGCCGCGGCCATTAAAACGACGCGAAGATCGGGACCAAATCGGATCGGGATAACTCGAAATCTCTGAGAATCGGCGGGTTTGGAGGATGTATTGGGCGCCGCGGCCGCTCCAGAGCGTTCCGGAACGCTCTGAGAGCGCACCGGAACGCTCTGGAGCGATTTATCCCGATCCTAGCCCTGTTTTAGCCATGCCATGGGACGCACAGAGACATGCTAGTACTGGATGGTCTCCTCGGAGGCGCGCGTCCGACCCGAACGCGTACGTCGGGCTCGTGTCGTGCCGGCTTCGGCGTTGGTGTCTGACGCCGCGGGGGTCGTTCCACCTTGGACGATCGGCCGCTTCCGAAACGTCCGAACCGTTCCACATCGAACGATTCTGCGTCGCCCACGGCGTTCAAAGTTGAACGCCGCTTGCAGGGTCGCCGCCAGTCGACACGACACGAACACCTACTGTAGTGGACCCACCTTGCAGTAGATCCTTTCCCGAGCGGTGTGGCCAGAAAGTGCACATCAGGATTTCTCGGTGCGCGCGTCGCCCGTGGTGGGGCGACGCACATATAGTATGAGTATGTTGGGGTGACGCTGAGGCCAGACCCCGAGATCCAGGGGGTGCAATGACAGCCAACCCGTATCATACGGACGCACGATAAAAATGCAAGGGCCATGGAAGTGCCGTTTCGAGGCTTTTCGAGCGGGGCGCGGCCAGCGAACGTGGCCGAGGATGGACTAAGGAGGCAAGGATGCAAGGGGTACCCTATGGAAGGTTGCCCATGCTCTTACTATGCGGGTCGACTATTATTTCACAACATTGGCGGCGCGCGCAACGGGGCAGGATGACGGGGGGAAGGCTTCTTAGAAAGAGGCGGCTTCTGAGAAGGCGCCGGCCCTACTTCCATAGACAAGGCCCACGACTCCTAAGAAACAGGGGTGCTTCTCAGAACCCTTCTCCCTCTCCCTACCGCCCCCTGCGCGTGGCCGACAACGAGCACTCCCGCCCGGTTGCGGGCCCCCGGACTCTCACACCTCAATCTGTCTCGAGAAGCAGTACAGCAAGATAGGGACTAGGGCTCCCGTCGTGATTTTTTCGCGTTGGCATTCGTTTGCAACGCAAGATCTGAGGGTGGCGGGCACCGCCACCCAGCCCACGACTCGAATTGGCAAGGCCTCGGGTTCCGCAAAGACAGCTCCTTCAACAAGGGCTCCCAGCTTCGCGCTTCGCGCTGCGCGAAGCGCGAAGTGCGAACAACTTCGCGCTCTCGCGCCGCCTCCCAGGGGAGAAGGGGAGGAAGAGGAGGAATCGGAGCCGAACCGCGAAGCGCGAAGCGCGAATAACTTCGCGCCCTCGAGGGCGCCCTTGTTCAAGTGGCTCCGGCTGGCCTCAGCATGCCTCCCGAGTTGCCCAGGCTGGCCTCAACAGGCCCCCCGAATGCTCCGCGGCAGTCCCAATCAACACCGCGTTCTTAAATTGGGCGTTGCTTAATGGGGGGGTCATAAATGGGGGGGTCAGAAACGGTCCCCTTTCGTGCCCCTTTCGGGCCCCTCCAGACCCCCAGGGGGCTCGTTTAGGTACCGTTTGGGTACCTTTTCGGACCACCCTCGCCACCCCCCTATTTATGACCCCTCCATTACGCAACGCCCAATTAAAACTTTATGGCGCCGCCTCCGGCGGCGCGCCCTGGGGCGCTCCGCGCCCCCCGGGTTGAGGTGTTGACGGCGCTACACGGGGGGACCAGCTGCGGGGGATAGCCCTTCGCAGCCCGAGGCGATCGGTTCGACTTGCAGCGGTCGCAGAAGTTGCAAGTTGGTTGCAACCCTACTTGCAAGGCGACTGCGGGTGGCCTGCAAGTGCACCTGACGGGCCTCAGCCTGAGTGAGCCGCGGACCCAACCGGAAGCAGCCGGGCGGACCTGCAACCCACTTGCGGGTGCCTCGCAATCGGGGGATGGACAGACCTCCCTTTAGTAAAGCGTGGAGGCCCAAACCTGGCGGGCGCAAGCCTGGAACACAACGGCCGCGGCGAGCTCTCGAGAGCCGAAAACGGACAATTCGCTAATCGACGTGCCGCTGTTGGGGGTTCTCTCCACCCCCGATGCAAGTGGGCTGCAGCCACCATGCAACCCCTGCCAATCACATGACCACTGCAGCGCCAGCTCGAGCCGCAAGCAAGAGCGCCGCGGGAGAGAGCGCCTGGGCGGCGCGCGGCCTCTCCCGGGGGGCCCTGCCGCGCGGTCCCCTCCTGAGCCCGCCTGGCGCCGGAGCGAAAAAACGACGCGAAGATCGGGACAAAATCGGACCGGGACAACTCGAAATCTCTGAGAATCGGCGGGATTGGAGGATGTATTGGGCGCCGCGGCCGCTCCGGAGCGTTCCGGAACGCTCTGAGAGCGCTCCGGAACGCTCTGGAGCGATTTATCCCGATGCTAGCCCTGTTTTACGAGCCCGTGCGGCAGCCGACGGGGCAGCCGATCGGGCTCAGCCCCGACAGGGTCGAGGGACTTGAGCCTGCGCGGCCGCCCAGATGCTATTAACGGGCGAAGAACGGTACAAAATAAACTTTTTCGCAGTCGGGGACACCTGCCCCAGGGCGGCTGGAAAGTTTGTACCCCATACGGTGCCACCGTAAGGGTATAAACTTTCCAGCCGCCCCGGAGCAGGTGTCCCCGACGGCGAAAAAATATGTTATATACCGTTATTCGCCCGTTCATGCTAGGCCGGGCATGTCCTGTTGTGACTACTTGTGTATGTTCCTCCTGTAGAGGGGCGTGCCGGGCTTCGGCCCAGTGGGCTCGATCGTGGGTCGTACTGGGGCGGCGGACTGGGCTCGGACGCCGGATGGGCTCAGCGAGGGCCTCTGGGGCTGCTGGGCCCCTGGATCGGGGAGACGTAAGACCCGGGTACGGGGGACTCGGAAATCCCCGACGAGGTCGTCAAGAAAATGACGAGACGGAGCCTGCATTTTGACGAGGCCTCCCGCTGCAAACATCCCACAAAACTCCTCCTCGTCAAAATCCGAGTCGCGGTCGTCAAAAAACGATTGCGAACCCGAGTCCCGGCAAACCCGGGTCTTACGCTCCCCCGACTGGAGCGTCACAAGACGGGAGCTGGGCCGGGGCAGTGGGCCGAGACTGGGCCGAGCGGTGGGTCGAGAACTCGGGGGGTCGACGTTGAGAACAAGATCGGGGCGCCAGGGGTCTGGGGAGGGGAGGGGAGGAG
The DNA here is from genome assembly GCA_963575745.1 of Prorocentrum cordatum. NCBI lineage: Eukaryota > Dinophyceae > Prorocentrales > Prorocentraceae > Prorocentrum > Prorocentrum cordatum. Next base: position 140,427 of record CAUYUJ010017349.1, on the reverse strand, counting down.
GAAACAGGTGCACCATCTGATCAGAGCCCGTGCAGCGTCAAAAGGGGGAGCAAGGGCGGGAAAGGGGGGGAGAGGGTCGTCGTTGGACCCTTCCGCTCTGCTACACGCTGGGCCCCTTCACGTGTTCGGTTCCCTCGGGCATCAGCGCGAGGCCCTTGCCGGCACCAACGCCTTTGAACCAGTGACAATCATACTCTGGTTCGGTCAGCCCTCCGAGCGCAAGCGGTTGCGAACTCGAACTGCGGGAGCAGAACAGGAGGGAGCAAGATAGTAAGAAGGCATCGACTCAGGATGGCAACGAGTGTTGCAGCGCAACCAGTTCACCGGAATGCGCAATAAGAGGAGGCTCAAGAGAAGAAGGAGACGGCTGGAGGAGAAACAACAACCATTGGGCCCAAATACCACCTGTCGCTATTCACTACCGGGTCAAGCAGCTGAATGTTTGAAAGACGTCTTCGAGGTGGGGGTGGGGGTGGTTGAGAACCTACATCCGGCCTGCCCGGAACCAGACTGCAGCTCGTGCTGCATCTCCGAGGGGTAGCAAGACCATTTCGCAGCTTCCTGCCCCTGATCTGTTTCGCCCACCTGGGCACGACCCCACTCTTAGACCCTGCTCCGCCTCTGCTTCTGAGACCCGAGACTTGGCCCGAGCATGAAGTCGGGCCTCCGAGAGGCTCCAGAGAGGCCTCCCAAGAGAGATCCCCACAGGCATCCAACATGCCTCTGATCTGCAAGCTGTGGCGGAATATGCCGAACACCACAGGCCCGGTGGCTTGGCACGGGGGTGCCCGGTTGGCTTGCCACAGGGGTGGCCGGCGTGCCAGACTTCAGATTTTTTTCAACGTATAAAACACCTGGGGGTTCGATCGATGCCGCTGGCCACCCGAAGGCCGCTGAGCTACACAAAAAAACGTCTCCAAGATAACCTACATGGCATCTAAGACCTCCAAGATGGCCTCCAGATTCGCCCAAGAAAGATGGCCTCCAAGACTGCCCAAGAGGGTCCAAGATGCCGCCACGTCCGCCCAAGAAGCCTCCAAGACAGCCCCTGGGGCCCCCGAGAGGCATCCAAAACGGCTTAAGAGGCCTCCAAGAGGTCCTGCAGGAGGGCCCGAAGGGACCAAACTCATTGATGTTCCGTTGGATGATTTTGGCATCTGCTTCTTTTCGGCCTTCCGACGGCCGCAGACGGTCCAAGAGACCCCCAAGATCGCCCTAAGATGGCCCCAAAGGCCTCCAAGATGACCCATGACAGCCCATGAAGCCTCCAAGACGTCGCCAAGACGGCCCAAGAGGCCTCCGAGACGCCCAACATGGCCTCCAAGACGACTCTGAAGCGCCCAAGGAGGGCCCCAAGCCGGCTCAAAGAGGCATCCAGTACATCCCCCAAAGGCTCCTAAGAGGCCCGAGGAGGCTCCCAAGAGGCCTCCAAAAGGCTCCCAGGAGGCCCCAAGAGTGCCCCAAGAGGCTCCCAAGAAGCCTCCTCCAGCTCCTCCAGCTCCTCCTCTTCCTCCTCCTCCTACTACTCCTCCTCCTATGTTTCCTCCCTTTCCTCCGCTTCCTCTTTCTCCCCAGCGTGTTCCCCGAAGGATTTCCACAGCGGCTGGGGGAACACATGGTCCGATAGCTTGGCAGAGTCCTGGCCACGACGTTCGGCCACATGAGCGATTCCAAACGGCATGGGGCGGCGGTGATTCGCCGCAGGCGTCTTGGATGCGCCGCCCCCTGTTGGCTTGCCACAAGGGTGCCCGGCGTGCCAGATCGGTAGGTAGTTGTTGGTTAGCCACCAAGGTTGCCAAGGGTCTTCGGCTCAACCTGCCGGCCACCCGGAGAGCCGCGTGAAAACATAAACATCGATGCCCGCCGAGATGCCTACAGTACGGCAGGATGACCCAAGATGGCCTCCAAGACGGTCCCAGGGTGTCTCAAAGACGGACCCAGATGCCCCCAGGATGGCTTCAAGATCGTCCAACACGGTCCAAGAGGCGTCCAAGACGGCCAAGAGGCCTCCAAGAGGACCTCCAGGAAGGCCCGAAGAGGCCAGCATCATAGATCTCCATAGTATGTATTTGAAAAAGTTGAGCGTCTGCCCATTTTCGGCTGTCCGGACGCCGGAGACGGCCCCAGGAGCATCCAGGAGAACTCCGAGATGGCCGTCTGACGGCCCAAGAGGCCCCCAAGACGGCCCCAAAAGGGTACCAAGACGGCCCAAGACACCTCCAAGGCACCCAAGATGGTCTCCAAGCCGGCCCAGAGAGGCCCGCAAGACGACTTCCGACGACGTCAAACGGGCCACGAACGCCCTGAGATGGGCCAAGAGCATCCCAAGGAGCACCAAGAGGCCCCCAAGAGGCCGAAGAAAGCCCCCAAGAGGCCTCCAAGAGGCCACCAGGGAGCTCCAAGGAGGCTACAAGAGTGCCCCAGGAGGCCTCCTCCTCGTTTTTTCCCCTCCCCTCCTCTCCGTCTTTCTCCAACACGTGTTCTCCGAAGGGTTTCCATGACGGCTGGAGGAACACGTAGTCCGATAGCTTGGCCAAGCTCTGGCCGCAAAGTTCGGCCACATAAGGCTCTTCCTGAAGGCAGGGGGCGGCGGTGATTCGCCGTAGGCGTCTTCGTTCGATACTCATTAGGGTGCTCAATCCCGTCATCCGGCATTGTCATACTCCTCCTCCTCCTCCTCTTCTCCTCATCCACCTTCTCCTCCTCCTCCACCACCTCCTGGTCACCATCATCACCACCACCATCACATCAATATGAATGTCCTTCAATATCCTACTTCTCCTCAGGACGGCCTCACAACAATCGAATTCTGCCCAAAGCCGGCCGAGGTGTCACATGTGACCGCCTAGGCTTTGATCCAACCGATGCAGAAGAGCCTGTCAAATGTTCCGGCTCTCCAAAACTTGCCGGCAAAAGGTTGCACACTTTACAATTTCCTGTGCGCCCCTGGCACATACGCCAGCCAGAGTGCTGAGATGACACGGTGGTGGGACTTTTCGCAGGCAGCTGGATAGATAGACGAGGATCAACGCGCGCGCGCACATGGGGCCTTAGCCTCAACTGGAGAAATTGCGGTAGCAAAACTGCGCGGCATCGGTGGCTCGGCTCGATGAAAAATGCTCTCTCCTGGACACCCTCACGGCAAGATGTTGCGCGCCTCGATGTAGAAGCGCTTCTCGTTGGCCTCGCCCATGCTGAAGGCCTTGCGCGGCAACGTACCGATGGCGTGCACAGTCTCGAGGAACCGAGACTTGTCGAGCTTGGGCAGCAACAAACCGACAGCTTTGCCCTCCTTCACGGCCTCGTCGACCGGCTCCTCGCCGTGAACGTAGCCGATCTTCACCTCCGGGTGCGAAGCCACGAACTCGTCCATGGGCTCCGTCATGGACACGATGGGCAACTTCTCCAGAGGCGGCACCAGTGTGAACCTTCCCTCTGGCCTCACGATGACGACGGAGTGAATCGGCTGGGGGCTCACGAAGGGAGTGGCCTTGCAGCCCCAGGCCGCCTCGAGCGTCGACTGGATGTCATCTGCCTTGGCGCCCTCCAGGATGCGGTGGATGGGCTCAAAGACCACGCCGTCGTCGTGCAGGTTCTGGAGCTCCACGAGCGCGTAGCGCGCTGGGTGCGTCTCCTTGTCGATCCCTGGCTGAGTTTTGAGGTTCTCCCAGCAACTCTTGGCGGTGGCGAGAGAGTGGTTCCCGTCACCGATGAGGATGGTGGACGGCTTTCGCTTGGCGGCCTCGGCAGCGGCGAACTCCTTCGCAGACAATGCCTTCATCGCCGATGCCACGTGCTCGGTACCCTTCGGCGTGACGGTAAAGCCCTTGACGGAGCCGGCGCCCTTGAAAAGATTGCACTCGTACTCCGGCACCGTGAGCCCCTCTGTGGTGAAGAGCGGTTCGATCACGGTCTTGCCGGGATCGTCGATGATCATGATGATGTGCGGCAGCTCGAGCGGGGCGTCCTTACGGATGGCGATGCGTGGGGGAAGCCTGGCCACGATTGTCTTCTCCGTGGGCCGGATGAGCGTGGGCTCTGGGCAGTTGTAGTTGTACTCGTCGAGGTCGACTGCCAAGATCAAGCCCTTGCGGGTCGGGACCTGCTCCGTCTTGCGGTCGAGGGCCAGGAACGCGGGGGCGCGCTCGCGGAAGACGCCGTCGGCGACGTACTGCTTCATGGTCTTGCCGATCTGCTCGATGCGCTTGGTGTCTTCTGATGGGTCTGCCCCGGTGACGGACGCGAGGTATACCTCGGGGAAAACGATGTTCATCGCCGACGGGACTCCAGCGGCCTTAGCTGTTGACTTCACCAATTTGCATGTATCGGAGAGACGTAAGACTCGGGTACGGGGGACTCGGGTTGGCAGGAGGGGGCCATCATAAAAATGACGAGCGCCAATCTGAAGGTTGACGCGAACTCCCGCTGCCAGCATCCCACGACAACTGGACCGGCAACATCCAGCACGCGCTCGCCAAACAATGCCGGCAAGCCCGAATTCTGGCTCACTCGTGCCTTACGCCCCCCCGACTGTAAGCAGCACGCCAGAGAGTGAGAGAGCGAGTGTCCGGCCGGCGGCGCCGATACAGCCAAGAGCGCACGAAGCAAAACGCGATGCAGACGGGGAGACAACGGGCAGCAGGCAGGCCACGGGCCGATCCCCAGACCCGGAGACGAAACAAAAACGAACAAACAGCAAACAAAACGGCGCCCGACACGCACGAGAAACATAGATCCTCACATTTTGAAGGGGCCCTGGGACACACAAATAAATACACACAAATAAAAAAGAATCCCCACATTTTCCCACATTTTCTTAGTTTTTGTCTTCCCCCCCACTCCCCATACTTTCCATATTTTCCTGAGAGTCGACGATTAATTGTGTCTGTGTGATTATTTCCCTCCTGACATTTGGCCGCCCGAAATGGGCACGGAAAGAATGGGTGCAATGCCCAACAGCAAATGTCGTCCCAAACCAGCAGCGGCCGCTGTTGGGCAGGCGGCCTCCTGTCTCAAAGGGACACAGGCCGCGGCGGCGCGGACAAGAGTCCTGTGCAAAATGAGCAAGAACTGCTGTTAGTAACTTTGTACCCATTCTTTCCATAATTATCCACTTCGCTCGTGCCGAACCACAAACAAGGCCCTCGGCGTTTCCAAGTGCATCTGAGGCCCCGGCGTGCTCGGCCATCTCCTTCCAGTACGCCGGCTCAGACTCGAACTGGTCGCAGGCCACCGTCGCCCACTTGTCGAGGGAGATGTCCGCGCGCGGCATCAGGATCTGGGGCACGCAGATCGGCAGCCCATCGAGGATCGGCTCGCCGAGGGAGGTGGACTTCGAGGACGCCATCGCGCGGGCGGGCGACACAACGAGGAGCGCTCGAGGTTTTCCTGTGGCCAGAATGGGCCCAAACGGCTACGGATCTCAGGAACATCGACGACCATGATGATGGCCGGCAGTTCCAGGGGCGCATCCTGAAGACGGGCGGAGCCAAAAGGATGACGGGTACGACTTCCTCGTCGAATCTGCACGTTTTCCTGAACAACTCTCTGAGAACTAAGAGGGAGTTAGATTAGATAGCCAGCAGCGCAGGGTAGCCCTGGAGCTCTTTCCGGCGCGGGTCAAGCAGCGTCGCGGCAGTTTGCTTGAAGCTGCAACGTGTCCTGGTCCGCGTTTTCCGACTCGTTCCCAATGCGTGTGCCGGAAGCCTTTTCCGCAGCTCCTTCGAAGCGCTTCCGGAGCTCCTGCGAAACTCCTTTCTCGAGCTTGCACGCTCCCCAGACATCCTTTCAAGAGTTCATGCTGGCGCCCCCAAAAGGCTTTCACACGCTTTGGACTGACCCGCTACCCAAATTTTGGACGCCATAAATGCAAACTTACTCGAGCTGCAACGGCGCAGAGGAAGCCGAGCCGTATTCCTGAATCTGACTGGCTCACCTTTCGCGCCCAATATCTGCGACCATGTCCACCCGAAAAAGGTAAGCTATACGCGGACAGCCTGACATGTCTGGCTGAGGGGATGCGAATGTGAACGAGTCTGAATACGAATGGATACCTCTGGATGGGTCTGAGTATAAGTCGGCCCGAACATGAATGCGTCTGAATACATACGAGTCTGAGTATGAGTGGGTCTGAGCATGAGTATCTCTGACTGTGATCGATTCTGGATCTGAGTACAAGCAACTCTGATTATGAGTGGTGAGTTTGAGTTCGAGTGGGTCCGAATGCGCATGCGTCTGACTAGGATTTGCTCGGAGTGTTGGATGACTGGGTCTGACCATGGGTGGGTCTGAAGAGCCAGGTCTGAACATGAGTCTGAATGTGAATGAGTCTGCCGAACGACTGCCATGCAGCAGGGCCGACCCAGCCGTGCGGAGCGAAGAGGGGACCGAAAACGGCACCGATACGAGTGGCGACAAGCTCCGAAAGAGCGCGAATGATGCTGTGTCCGTAATGTGCAGCTCCTCATCCCGCTCCTCCTCCTCCTCCTCCTCCTCCTCCTCCTTCTCCTCCTCTCGTGGATAGGCTTGATACTCCCAGATGCTTTTCTGCACTACTCAACCCGAAGCCTGAGGTCGCAGCCTTCGTTGCCCCTGACTCGGCGGCCGCCCCTTTTCCCCCTTATCGGGCTCCATAGTGCCTAACTCGCATCGCTATGGCCCAGCGCTCGCTTCGACCAATCCGCGCGTTCACCGAGTCCGAGAGACACGAAAAGATTGCTTTTCCTCATCTCCACCCCTCGCCCGCCTTCACTCCTGGAACCACCTGGGGCCTCCTCCACGGCTTTCAGCCGTCGCCCGTCCTCTGCAGAAGTGGTCATCAATGACGTCGACGCCACTGCAAGATGGTGCGCCCGCTGCGGGAAATGCTTCGAGAGATTCCCACCCGAAGGCGCGAGGCGGGATCCCGAAGGTTAGGTCGGGCCTGTCCCCTTACAGGCCGATTTCCCGAGACAAAACTCGAAAAAAACCAAACAAATATTCAAAAACGATGAAACAAGTCGCAGGATATTTTTGTTGACCAGAATATCCCTCCTGTGGAGGGGCAGTCCTGACTTAACCCAAGGAACATCGGCACCCTTGGGGCCTGGCGGCGGCGGCATGCAAGCGTCACTCTTCAGAGACTCCGGGCGGGATCCCCAGAGAGCACCGGCACACTTCGAGCCTGGCGGTCGCAGGATGTATAGAAGAACAAAACAAACCAACAAAAACATAAACATAAACTTTTGGCGCTCCGCGCGGATTTCTTGATTCTGACCCCCCTCCCTCGCGCGCGGAGCGCGCCAGGAACGGCGCCAGAGGCGACGCCAGGGGGCCCAGGCGCGGATCCAAGAAATCCGCGCGGAGGTGGGTCAGGAGCTCCAAATCTAAACAACCCCGCTCTGTCTTGTGGGGAAACACTATCGTGAACACGTGGAGCTTTGGAGCACCGCTTATGGAGGCGAGTCAGGCGAGGCAACGTCGGCGGACCAACGGACGTGGGCGAACGCGCAACCGAGAAGGGTACCTTGCCGGATCGGCAACCAGGGGAGGCTCGGGAGGTGGCCCGTGCCAGCGTAAGCGTCCAGAGATGGGGAGGAGAAGGTTGGCACGACCCGATCGGACGTCCCATCGCCAAGCCAGCGTCGGCCGTTTGTTCCTCGACTGCTGCACGGACTGCTGGCGGGGGCGAACGACGAGAGAGCGCGGAAAGCAGTCATCTCTGCGCGCGCACGCACGCGCACAGGCACGTACAAGCACGTGCTCGCGCGAGCACACTTACAAACACAAACACACACACTCATATAACACCCACACACACAACACACAACACACAACACACAACACACAACACACGCACACTCATATATAACACTCACACACATACAACACACAACACACGACACACACACACACAACACACACACGCACACGCAGGCACGCGAGATCGTACACGCGTGCGCATGCACGCCCCCCCCCACACACACACACACACACTCACACACTTTTGCGCGGCCGCGGCCTCGCGCGCGGCGACGAGGCTCGGCAGGTCGAGCAGTCGGAGCGCGCGGCCGTGCCCTCAGACGCGGGACAACTCTGCATCGGCCGCACATACCACCCGGGCAAGGTGGGGAGTAAGAAGACACACACACACACACGCACGCACGCACTCACACACGGACACACTGACTGAACGGGCGAAGAACGGTATACAATAAACTTTTTCGCTGTCGGGGACGCCTGCCCCAGGGCGGCTGGAAAGTTTATACCCCTACGGTGCCACCGTAGGGGCATAAACTTTCCAGCCGCCCTGGGACAGGCGCCCCCGACAGCGAACAAGTTTATTTTATACCGTTCATCGCTCGCTGACTGACGCACGCACAGTTTTCCCCCAAACGCGCGGCCGAGTCCAAACCGCGGAAGCGACGCAGCGTGGCACGCTCGCCTCGAATAGATGTTCTTCTGACTTCCTTGCGAAAAGGTGCGAAACACGCGGCACGAAACGCGCCGTGAACAATTCAACCGAAGAAGAAGGCGGGGAGAAGGAGCGGGGCAACCGAAATGGCGCACGCACACACACACACACTCACACGCTTTTGAGACACCTTCACGCCGTCTAATATGACATGGTGAACGCCCATTAAATACTCAGAGAGCCTCCAGCCTGAACATGGCGCCGGCGGGAATACCGCATACCGGGAAATGAGAGCTCAAGAGGGAAGCTGGGCAACAGCGCAACTTCGTGGGCGGAAGCATACAAGATGCAGACTGCGGCGGCTACATCATGTCTGAACCTTGACTGACTACCTACCTGACCACCCCAACCCACCAACCCAACCCGAAGACCCGAATTTCGGGTTGGGGGGGTATGGGCTTCATTTATGGTTTTTCAATGTTCGCCGACCCCCCCCCTCTGAAAATGGAGGGCAAATCGGGGCCATCGGGTTAGGATGGGGTGGTATGGTGGGCGGTGATTGTCTAGAGGCTACGAAGAAGGCAACCCTTCAGAGAGCCAGATGGCAGACACAAGTGGAGCTCCACGTCTTCGGTCGGCATCCCCGTCGGATGATGATCTGATCTTAAATTGGTGGGCTGTGGCTCTCGACCAGGCCAGTTCAGACCTTCCTCTCCGGCGCCAGCGGGGTCGTCTCGTCGGCCGCCTTCTTCTTGCCCAGGGGCGCGCCCGGGAAGTTGCCGTAGCCGACGCCTGGCATTAGGTCGGGCGTTTCCTCCTACAGGCGGGCTTCGGAAGAAAAATAGAAAATACCCAACATATGTGAAATTAAAATCAAAAATCATAACATAATCGTCCGAGACTATTCTTTAAAAATAACTGAAAATTTCCTCCTGTACAGGGACAGCCCCGACTGAAGCCTAGCATCTTCTCGAAGAGCTGCACCACCTCGTGATCAGGGCAGACCTTCATGAACGACCAGAAGAACACGCCGCTCAGCGTAACGGTGAAGGAAAGCCACTGCTTGTGCGTGATTGTGTCGTGGAACGCCATTGACGAAAAGACAACCAGGGCGATGTCCTTGACGACGCCAGTGATGATGAAGCCCACTGCCGATGTCTCAGTAATCACCTTCGCAATGCAGACGTTAAGGCAGAAGGCCAGGCAGGCGTTGGGGATGAGGTACGGCCACCACACTGCAAGATCGGTGAGGACGGAACTGTCCCATGTCAGAATGTTGCCGCAGATGAGGACGACGAGGCAGACGGGGGCCATGAAGAAAGTGTAGCTCAGGGAATCAAGCCTGAACTCGCTGCCCGTGAGCACGAGCTCAGCGACAACAGCCCTCATGCACTCAGCCAGCTGAGAGAAGCCCTGGAGCATGAAGCCGATGAAGACGAAGTTCAGCTCCCCCGACACGCAGAGGGAGGAGCCCAAGATGACCCAGGCGATCACGACCGTGCGCTGGCGATTGAACGTCTGCAGGCCAGCCAGGGCCGAGAAGGTGAACACAAGAACCACGTTTGCCTCCTTTTGGGAGCTGGGCGAGAGCTGGCAAATCCGTGGCTCCTAAAACGGTCTTCCCGGAAGTAACAAGTTCGCAGAATCGAGCACAACGAACTAGATAGTACACGTGCTCCTTCCCAGAAGAACGAAATCTCCTGGAGCTCCGTTTGAACAGCCACGCATTTGCCAGCCGTCCCTCGGCTTCAGATCCTTCATGAACTGCAGGAATGCTACGCTGCAGTAGAGGTAGGCGCGGTTGGATCCGTACAGCATGATCGCGAAGAGAAAACCAATGGGCGCCAAATCCGACACCCTGCCGCGAGGCACGAGTTGGAATGTCCTCAGGCCTCATGCCGCCCTCCGTCCGCAAGACTGACGGACTCAGCGGCCCGGACCCTACACCTCCAAGGGCTCCCTGCGTGCCCCGGGGCCCCGGTGCGTCCTCTCGTGTGCCTTTCCCTTTCGGGCCTAGAAGGGGCCCAGCACGGGCCTAGCGAGCTCCGAGAGAAGCACGGAGGCGGGATGGGTCGAAGGCGACAAGATACTTGTACAATTTCTTCATGTTCCCCTTGCTCTTCTCCACTCCAGGCATTGCGGACGGCCGAACCAGCAGAACAACGGAACAGAGCACCAGGCTGGCGAACATGTGCATGGCAGTCAGTGCCATGGGGTGTGGGAAGCGACCCTTGTGCATGAGGTACTTGTTGAAGTTGATGAGACCGCCACTGAGCGCAATGTAGACACTGCACAGGGACAACGTCCTCAACACCGGAGCCATGCTGATGCCCGACATCCTTCCTTCGCGGGAGAGCTGAACTCAGCCTCTGACAGGGCTTACGAATGTTACGGAAGTGTATCAGGAGTGAGTCAGAAAGCGTGGGCCAAAAATGATTGATCCCAAGGCGGCCGCGGAGGAGGCCACCGTACGGAGGAGGCGGAGGAATATACCAAACATGATGCGGATGAGGCAGGCGAGCACAAGAAGTAGGAGGAGGCGGTGGCGGAGAGGGGGGAGAGGGGGAAGGCGGACGCGGAACTAAGGGAGAAAATAAGGAGGATGAAAAGGAGGAGAGGGAGTGAAGGAGAGGTGGACGAAGAGAAGGATCAAGGGGTGCAAGAGGCAGAGGGAGGAAATGATGGGCGAACTGCATCGGCCATCTGACGCGTTCTCGTGAGATCGATGGCAGCGCCAGAGGGCCGCTGATAGCACAGTGGGCTCCAAATAGCTGCGAAGAGGTGCAACAAGGACGCGCGAACGCCTCCTTGCGTGCCCCAACCGTCCTCATCAATACCATGCGCCTTCTCGTCCATTGAGGTCCACGCCAACACCACAATCAAACAACAGGTCGAACCATGCCGAAATCGATAACGACCGACGCCACCAGGCCTAAGAACAACCGAATTGGACGTATCGACGCGACCGCCGACCGAAATGGACCGACTGAGCTGAGCCGAGTGCGGAGCAGCCCAACCGACCAAACCGAGGACGCCCTCGTGCTCTTCTCCGTCCTCGGCGGGGGATTCTCAGATCGAGGACCGAAGCTCGGAGACGTGTCCCGACTGAGGGAGGGAGGAGGGAGGAGGGAGGAGGGAGGAGGGAGGAGGGAGGAGGGAGGAGGGAGGAGGGAGGAGGGAGGAGGGAGGAGGAGGAGGAGGAGGAGGAGGAGGAGGAGGAGGAGGAGGAGGAGGAGGAGGAGCCCCCCCGAGGTGGCCACTGTCCTCCGACTCGGGTGTCCCACCAAGTCCGAAGAGGCCTCGGGGACGAGCCCCAGCAGCAGCCGGAAGCCGACTCGGGGAGGACCACACCACGGCCCTGCCGTCGGGGCCTCGACCTCAGGAGCCCTGAATAAGGAACGAGGCCGCTTTTTTTCCATAAGTTAAACTTCGACTTCCGATCGAAAACAGCAGGAGAACCTGAGGCAACATGTGAGACACTTAAGGGGCACGGAGCCCCGCCCCAACGAAAAGGGTTCCTTCTTCAGGGCCCCGACTGTAAGACTGTTGCGAGGGCTCGGCAGAACCATCGCGCCCGAGGAGGCACCAAGACCCCAACGGGCCCCCCAGAAGCCCTCGAGGCCCCCCCGAGCGGAAGACGCCAAGAACCCCCCCACAGGCCCATGTGAGCTTCTAAGAAGCCTCATAGATGCACGCAGCAGTCCTGAACTACGGCGACCACGCCACGCCACGTCATCGTCGGAGCGAATGCTACTCAAACTGCTCGGTGGCGACTCTACACAACAGAAGCATCGCGTCCTACACGGCCCGTGCCCCCCGCCCTGATCGTCGCCTGTCCTACCTGATGGTGCAGCTGAAAAGAGTTTGCAACATGCGCATCTCACCTTATTAACAAACACGTGCGCAATAAATGCTGACAAAAGTTACAGGGGTTGAGGGTGACTGCCTTTCAGAAAGTTGCTCACGCATTAGCGCCACCCGCAGTCGCCGTAACAGCTCCCAACAATTATACGGATGGAGGGCGGCTCTTTGTTCAATTAGAAAGCGTCACTTGATACGTCACTGTTAAAGAGCTACACGGATGGAAGGCGTCTCCTTTTTACCTCAGGGCTCGCAGTGGATACTTCCGCAGGTGTCATTCCCTTACTCTGCTTGTACGTTTGCACGGATTGAGGGCGGCTCTTCTCGACCCCAGGATACCGCCGTCATTGTACATCGAATGATAATGTATGTCAGCTCCTCTTCAAAACTAGGCTCTCGCCAGATGTGCGAAAGCATTGCTCGCTCGTCTTCCAGGGGAAACCTCCCACTGTAAGCATATTTCTGTAGCGGCTTATGAAGTGGGAGCGTGGGGCGGGTGGGCGTATTGCAGCATCGTTGATGCATCTTGAGCTTACTAGAAATGATCTTTCGGCCCCTGCTGTTCTTCATCCTCCTCATCAGCATCAATCTAATTCCCCCCCCGCCCCACGCCTCTCACTTACTCCACCTCCCCCCGCCATTTCCCCCCCTACCCTTACAGGATCGATGCGGCCAGAGCGGCAGGAGGAAGAGGAGGAGGAAAGGGAGGAGAAGAAGGAGAGGCCAGAGAAGAACAACGAGGACGAGGAGGAGCGCACGCAGCTTGAATCTACGGAGGAGGATAGCATGGGAAGAAACTGGAGGAGGTGGCAATGCCGTTCCTTCACACACTCCCCCCGCCCACCCCCGCCCCGAGGGGGCGGCAGAGGAGGAGGAGGGGAACGGCGCGGCCGCCGCGCCAGGCCCGCGAAGCAAGCCAGTGGCAAATCTCGCAAGCCAGCGCGCGCGCGGTAGGGGATCACATCAGCGCGCGCGTGCGCCCCGAGCGGGAGCACCTGGACGCGAGATGAGCCCGGAGCGGCGTGCGTCGTAATCGAGTTCAACGCCCTGGTCCACAGAAAAGCAGAGAAACCTCTAGAGGAGCAGCTGCGGGGGATGAGGGGCACGGCACGGCCGCCGGACGCAGCCAGACTGCACCGCGGCGAGCAGCGCAAGCACGTCGTCGCAGCCCTCGGGCGGCCTGGCCGCCGCCCTCCTGCGGCGTCAGATGAGCGCTTCTCTTATCCTCCCTCCTTCCTCCAAGCCTTAAGTCGGGCCTGTCCCCCTACAGGCCCTACAGGCCGATTTGGGGAGAAACATGTAGAAATAGATCCAAAATAATTCAAAACGTGCTCATAAACGGTTAACTATGTTTCAACATTATGTTTGAATATCCCTCCTGTAGAGGGACAGGCCCGGCTTAATCCTAGCCTCTCCTCGTCCCTCATCCTCCTGCTCCTCGACCTCCTGCTCCTCCTCCTCCTCCTCCTCCTCCTCCTCGGCACCGGTGTCCACATCCCCCCACTCCCCCTTAACTCCACCCTTGTTCCCCCTCGTCCGTTTTCCAACTCTTACGCTTCAGTCGGGCATGTCCCTCTACAGGGAAGATGCTCAAAAATAGCATGCCTGGTCTATGTTGACATATTTTGCATATTTTCAACTTTTCGCCCAGCCCCCCTGCAGGGGGGACAGGCCCGACCTAATCTTACGCCGCCCTTTCCTTACCCCGCAGGCGCGCACATCGGCAGTCTGGGACTGCATCGCCGAGTTCGAAACCAAACGTCTGGTCAGCGAACCGTTTCCAATGGGCTGGGGTTTGGATGTTCTTATACACGCTGAGGGTGTATTTGTCCGTTTCCAAGAACGACGTTGTTTATGTTTTTGGGGCGATGTCTCCTCCGTCTGGGGATTGCCATCTCGCCGTTTTCGTCTCGTTTTTGCGATCCGTGTTCTACTTCTCGTTAACTGAATCCTTGTTGCGGCTTTCCGTTTATGATATGCTTGTTTCTGTTATCGGTTTTGTATTTGTTTTATCTGTGTTGGGTTGCTGTTTGTCGTTCGTTTTGGGTCCAGCCAGCGTCGCGTTTGTTTTGCTGTGGGTTGCCGTGCTTTAGTTCTCTGGCTTGGTCAACCGCAACGCGAAAAGTGGAAAACGGAAGCACCACGCCCCAAGCGTTGTCAAAAACAACTCAGGGACGGGTGGCTTCTGGACTGCCACTCGTGGACCGGCACGGCGACGCTTCCCCCTGGTTGGGCCGCGGCGCAAGCCAGCCGCTGTAGCTCAGCTCCTGCCTTGCAAAAAACATGTGCTTTGTGGTTTTATTGATATTGATATGAACCCCCCAAAAAAGCAAACACGGACCTCGGCTTCGCCGCTTTCCCCTCCCCTCTCCCTCCTGTCCCCCCCCCGCTCTTAACCGCAATGCGGAGTGCTACGTAGATCCACCAAGTCAGTCCCAGCTTCTCTCCTTGGACAAGGACGAGGAGGAGATGGATATGGACGGGAATGCTCAAGAAATGGAGGAGGACCTCGGGAGGGTGAGGCCTCCCCCTTGGAGAAGAACGGGGAGCATCGAACATACCATCAGCCGTAGATTCTGTGCTCGCGCAGTGGGAAAACTCGCGCAGTGGGAGCTCTGCAGGGGGAGTCCAGGGGACGCGGGGGGGGAGGCCTCCACTCGCAGATGTTAGGCGATGCAGAGAAAAAGGGGGTGGGCCGACGGGTGTTGAGGTCTAAGTGGACAGGGAAAATCTTGAAGGGACGGGGAGCCACTACAAAGCCTTCTCTGAATGCGGGACGGCTCCCCCAAAAACCTGCTGCACTAAAACAAAAAATCGGCTCCAAACGTCGTCTTCCCAGGTCCCCAAACTCGGGGGCGTCCAAGAGGGGGGCGTCCAAGAGGGGGGGCACGTGCGCGGCACGTGCGCGGCCCATCGGGGGGGGGGGGCGGGGACGTCTTGAAATAAGAAGAGGCGCCATGAAACCTGGGGAGATATCATGGCCCAGGCCATGATCGCCACACCCCCATACGTAACCATCATCCCCCTCTTCGCCGCCCCCGGCACACCCGCCGATCACAGCTCCTGAAGCTCCTCCTCCCCGGGCTCCACCCTGGCCTCTGCCTTCTGATCCGCGCCCTGGCCCCGAAAAGAAACTACTGCATTGCGCCTTGCACCTCAACGTCGCAACGTCAGAAAGACGGAACTAGGGGGAAAACAAACCTACCTCGCTTTTGACCACCCTCGCTTCCAAGAGATGCCAAACGATGCCAAATTGCAGCCTGTACCGGTCAGGCCGCTTGACGAGGAGGCACGTGGTATGGTTTGGTTTTGCCTGGAAGCGAAAGAGGGGTAGGTCATTCACGCTCTGAGGAACAACTGGTCAAACTTGTAGAAGAAGAACAAGGAAACGCCATACACATAAACTGTTGGCGCTCCGCGCGGATTTCTTGGATCCGCGCTGGACCCCCTCCCTGGCGCGCGGAGCGCGCCAGGGGCAGCGCCGGAGGCGCCGCGGGGAGGGCCTAGCGAGGATCCAAGAAACCCGCGCGGAGCGCCAAAAGTCTCTGTGTATGGCGTTTCTACTTCGAAATTAGACGAAGTGTCAAGCAGTATCCCCTTTCGGGAAAAAAAGGACTGCAACCCATACGTGCAACTGTCGCGCAAGTCAGCACTTTGTGGTCAAGACCTTCGCAAACATCTCAAAAGAGTGCTCCAATTCGAGAAAGAGCCACTCTGTATCCGTGCAAGGTGTGCTGGATCTCGTCGTATTAACCATGGTGAGGCCGATTGCGAGAACCCCAGCTTGAAACACAACAGGTTTCAATCATGCTGTATGTTGCCTACAGCAAATGTGCGCGGAGCTGAGACGGGAGACCCGCCTCTATGAATGACCGCAACTAAACATTTACAACCCTTGCTAGATAATGGTGCGGATGCACGCGGGGATGAAGCGAGATGCCCGCTTGCTTGATGCTTGTGGGTCATGTTACGTAAAAAGCTGTATACGAATACAGATAGGAATGCATGTGTGGACACCGATGCATATGCTTGAACACATCACGAACATATAAAAGAGCGGCGATGAAACGAACAGCACATGTTGAAAACGGCGCGCCATTCCATCCTGAAAGCTGATGCATTTCCAAGCAGACAATGAGAGCGGCGATTCGGCGTGATCCACCATTGGACACCTGCCCCAGCTCAGTCCCTGGAGCTGCTGCAAACTTGTGTAGCGACTGAGCGCGGCGCGGAGACCGGGGCATCACGCTGAAAACGTCCTGTGCTCCAGGCTCGAGGCTGCTGCAATACAGACCTGACGGCCTCTCCGGAGACCTCGGCTCTCCATCCCTTCTGGCGCGCGCTGAAGCGCCCGGTGCCTGCACCACGGCCCCAGCGCTAGGTCGGGCGCGTCCCCCACAGGCGGACTTTGGGCGAGAAATGAAAAATAACCCCAAAAAATGCAAAAACACCAAGAATACATATATATATATATATAAAAAATCGTCCCAGATCTTTGGTTGACTATCTTGAAATATTCCTCCTGTCGAGGGACAGGCCCGACTCAACCCCTGCGACCCCCGCTCGGAGGGAGGCCCGCCGAGACCGCGACAGCCCTTCAGAGCGAGCAGGCATGGCGCGGAGGATGGGAGCCTCGGGCGGAGCTTTCAATCCGCGGCCACATTCGGGGGCGGCCAAGAAAGGGGGGGGGTGCAAATCATGACCGGCGGCACGTGCGCGGCCCAAGGGGGGGGGGCCAGGGGCGTGATGAAACGAGAATCGGCGGTGGACAAACCTCCCTTTAATAAACTTCCCCTGAGTGAAAACGGCCTGGGACCGAAACCGACGGACCTGGACCCGCAAAAATGACGGCCGCGACGCCCTCTCGCGAACCGAAAACGGCCGTTTCCTTTTTCGACGTGTCAGGGTAGGAGGTCTGTCCACCCCCGAAAGAAGAGGAGCCATGATATCAGGGGAAATTATCATGGCCCACGCCATGATACCCCCCCCCCCTAGGCATCACCCCCCTCGTTGCCGCCCCCGACAGTCCGCGGCCCCACAAGTCCCGACCTGCTCCCCGGTTGTAACTGTTCGCCCTGGGTCCGTCTTTGCTGGCCCCTGGCCCGGTGGCGGGGCCAGAACCCGAAGCCGAGAAAAAAACAAACGCCGGGATGAAACACACCAGAGCGTCGGAGATCTACGGAGAGTGAGGCGGGAAAGAGGAGGGAGGGAGGAGAACCGACGAGGCAGGAAGAGGGAAGGGCGACACCAACACCAACAGGGCGAGGAGATGCCAGGAGCTGGGGGGTTCTCCCTGGCTGCGCGGTCCAGCCCGCTCGTTCGAGACATCCCCAGCCTCCAGCTCGTGGCGGCATCATGGACCTCCTCGCTGGAGGTGGCCCCCCTGGTGGTGTTGGTGTCGCTTCTCCTCCCTCCGAATGATGAATGAGGAGGGCCCGCGACGTCTCAACCCGAGGTGACTGGCGCACGAGGCCGCAGATACGGATATGCTCCCCGCCCACGAGAGGAGGCAGAGGAAGCGAAGGGCATGGGAGGACGAGGAGGGGACAGGCAGGAGGAAGGGAGGGAGGGAGGGAGAATGACCGAAGAGGAGGAGGAGGAGAAGGAGGAGGAGAAGGAGGAGGAGGCGAGGAACAAACAATCATCCACAACATAAACTGTCGGAACTCCGCGCGGATCAGAATCTAGTGGATCGGCGCTGGACCGCCCTCCCTGGCGCGCGGAACGCGCGAGGGGCGTCACTGGAGTCGCCGCCGTGGGGCCCAGCGCCGATCCACGGAATCCACGCGGACCTCCGACACATCAAGTTCATGCCTTGGCTTGTTCTTCCAAAACGTGCCACCGCCCTCTGCTTTTCCACTCGTGATCCGCGCCCCCCGCCCGGCGCGCCCCGCTGGTACCGACCCTCGCGCGTGCTGGTACCAGCGACGCCGTTCTACAAACGAGGGAGGGAGGGAGGAGAGAAGGGGATGACGGCGGGGAGGTAGGGAGGAAGTATGGAGGGGAGGGAGGGAGGACGTAGGGAGGAGGCAGGGAGGCGGTGAGGGAAGGGAGGGAAAGGAGGAGGGAGAGAGGCGGAATGCCAGAGGCCAAGTCCTCCTGAAGGTCCGGGGAATAGTTTGTTCGGTGCAAGGAACCCGGGACCGTAACGCCCAACGCCCGGGGGCCCCCCTGGGTGACGGGACTGGGGGCCCACTCGGGTGCCCCTGGGCATATTCCAGGGGGGGGAGAGGGAAGGGAAGGGAGGGAAGGGAAAGGAAGGGAGGGGGGGGGAAGGGAGGGAAGAGTGGGGAGGGAGGGAAGAGTGGGGAAGGGAGGGAAGGGAGGGAAGGGAGGAGAGGGAAGGGAAGAAGGGGAGGGGAGGGAGAGGCAAGGGGCGGGGGGAAGGGAGGGGAGGGAGGGCCGAGGAGGAGAGGGCCGCCGGCGTCTCGGCCCGCCCCGCCTCCCCGCGGACGCCCACGCGTGGACGCGCCCGAGGTGGGCACGGGCAGCCGAAACTGATAGTAAGGATGCGCGATTCGGGGATGGACAGACCTCCCTTTAGTAAAACGTGGTTTAGTGAAAACGACCTGAGGCCCAGACCTGGCGGGCGCAAGCCTGGAAAATAACGGCCACGGCGCCCTCTCGAGAACCGAAAACGGACAATTCACTAATCGACGTGTCACTGTTGGGGGTTCTGTCCACCCCCGAGCGATACAGTAATAGGGAATCGAACTCTATACACCAGCGCCTGTTCTGGCCCTGCATCGAAAAATCTGCAATGATCCTGGCGTATACGGGACCCCGGTGTATGCATTTGTTTCGTTGTTTCCCTGGGGCATCGGGGAAAAAGTATACACCACACCACCCCAGCGTCCCTCCAAAAGTCCTGGGAGTGAAAAGCAGTCCGCCACTGGTAATGTACAGGTTCCGGTTTCCGACTAAGGATCGGCGGCGAGCGAGCGGGGGGGGGGAACTGACAAGGAACAGGCTCTCACAGAAGGCTGGCGGGGCTTCTCGGAGGCAGTCGGGCCCTCCGAGAGGCTCTCTCTGTCTCGGGAGGAGGGCCAGGAGACCTCTCCGAAGGCCGGGGGGGGGGACCTCCGAGCTTTCCGAGAGGGCCCGCCCCTTCTCGCGTTCCCCCTCGGCTCGCTGCCAAGATAGAAGGCTGCAAAAGCCCCTTGGACGTCCGTGGTAAAGTTTTTCCGGACGCGGCGGGCCATCGAAAGCACGGCGCGGAGGCGGCCGCAAGAAACCGTCGCAAGAAGCCCCACCCTGAAGACCCGCGCGAAAGGTGCGACCGGGGGGAAGCCCGGGCCACCCTGAACGCAGCAGCTTCTTAACAGCCGCGGGGAGTCACCGCGCAGCGCGCGGATCGAAGAAACCCAGGATACCCTGGCGACAAGCATCTGGTTTCTTGATGCGCGCCCCCACTGTAGTCCAGGATGGGCCAAAGAGGAACGAATGCAAGGAGACCCTTTGGAAGGCGTGCGTCTCCATTATCGACTTCGCTGCACGATGCCCCACAACACATGTCCTGAACAACCGACCGCGGCCGTTGTTGGGCAGGCGGCCATCTTTCTCGGATGGACAACGTCCGCGACAACACCGACCGCGAACCCTGTCAAAAAAAGAGCAAGAAATGCCGTCGGTCTTTGTACTCATGTTCCCGTACCGCTGCTCCCCGGACCTCTCCCTAGGCGCGTTCAGACCAGAATTTCGCAGCGAATCCAGAGGTGGCGACGAGGGCCTCCCAAGCGACCGAACTTCTGACGCCCAAAACCCGGATGGCGGTACAGTTCAAAGCGCGTGAAACGCATGTGGGGAACGCTTGCAGGGACGCTGGGAAGGATGCCTGGGGAGCTTGCAAGCCCGAGACAAGAAGCTTCGCAGGAACGCCCAAGGAGCTTCGAATGAGCTGCGGACAGGCTTCCAACACGCGCATTGGGAACGGGTCGGAAAACGCTCCTCGGAACACGCTGCCACTTCACGCAGGGCGCTTCGAGGATGCCTGCCCTGGAGCCTTGGAGAGAGGCTGGCCCACCCTTCGCTGCCAGCTTCTACTCTGGAGCCATCTTAGATGGAAAACATGGGCGCGGCCGCAGAGAGGCGCGGCGCCGCCGAGGGGGGCGCCGCTTGGGGCGGGTGTGTGGGGGGGGGGAGGGGGCGCGGCTCATGCGGGAGGTGGGGAGGAGGAGGAGGAGAGAGGAGGAGGAGGAGGGGGAGGAGGAGGAGGAGGAGGAGGAGGAGGCGAAGGAGGAGAAGGAGGATGAGGAGGAGGCGGAGGAGGAGGAGGAGAAGGAGGGAGGAGGAGGGAGCACTCTCGAGAAGGAAAAAACACAAACATAAAAACTGGGCGCGGCCGCGGAGAGGCGCCGCGCCGCCGAGGGCGGGCGCCGCTTGGGGCGGGTGTGGGGGGGGGGGAGGGGGCGCGGCTCATGCGGGAGGTGGGGAGGAGGAGGAGGAGGAGGAGGGAGGAGGAGGAGGAGGAGGAGAGAGGGAGGAGAGAGAAGAAGGAGGAGGAGGGAGGGGAGGGAGGAGGGAGGAGGGATGAGGATGGGAGGATGGAGGATGGGTACCTTTGCCGCCTCTGAATTTCAATCGCCCCGACGAGCCAAGAAGGCGGGGCCCGCGCCTGGCCAGCAACGGCGGCGCCCGAGCGCCGGCCTGCGATGCCGCCCGGGCCGCGGCGGCGGCGACGTCGCTGCGGGAGGGGGAGGAGAGGCTCCTTGCTTGCCTTCGCCTCCTCCTCCTCCGCCTCCTCCTCCTTTTCCTTCTCCTCCTGTTCTTCCTCCTCCTCCTCCTCCTCCTCCTCATTGTCCCCCTCATACTCCTGTTGTTCCTCCTCCTCCTCCTCTTTTCCTCCTCCTCCTCCTCCTCCCTCTCCTCCTCTTACTCTTCCTTCTCCTTCTTCCTCCTCGTCGGTCTCCTCCTCCTCATCCTCCTCCTCCCTGCCTCCTCCTCGTCCCCAACCAGCAATGCGGGTCAGGTCTTGCAGGGACATGGCCGCGCGGAGGCTCTCCCCACAACATCTCGCCTCCCCCTTCGCTCCTCGCGATCGCGATGAGGCGGGCCACTGGCCACTCAATGCAGCTCACACTTACGGCAGGTACACAGAATCCGACTACTGCGGCGCCCCGCGACCGCCAGGAAGACATCGTGAACTGCGTTCCGGATGTTGATGCCCTCGCGCTGATCGGCACTCCGCAGAAAGCCACGACGGGCTGCTTTCTGCGGCGAGGGCTCCTCTATGGTCGGGAGTTGGTGGAGGCTGGGTGGGCTCCGAGCATATTTGAGGGATGGAAAAAACGACCCTACCCTGGAATACAAGTGCGTGGTCTGTAAACCTCCTGGGACCCCCCAAAGCCTAGAGCCGCCAGGACGCGGCACATCACGCAGGGTTTACCCTGTCAGCGCACAGGAGTTTCAGCGCACAGCGCCTCGTAAACCAGGGTAGGGGCGTTTTTTCGGCCCTTGACATATGAGCATGTTACTCGAGCACGTGTTTGTACAATGGTGCTTTGGTCGAAGAGCTCGCTCGGAACACCCTGTGAGATGTGTTGCTGCCCCTGCCCCTATGCAAGGGCGTGGGCTGACCTGTCAAGCTTGAAGTGGGATCCTGGATCTTACTGTACTGTACACCCTGCGAAATGCTTAAGAAATCATGGGTTAAGAAATTCATAGTCTCAGAAATGGAATAAAACCCAGAACTTCTATCGAAATCTTGGGATTTATATTGAAAAGTTAAGAATAATCGAGACTCTGGACGAAAACTGAGGTTTTCTTCAGCATCGCCTAAGATGTATTGGCTATGTATTTCCCACCTCGTCCGCGCATGGCAGCGGCATGGACAGCCTATCGATGCACTTGTCCTCGGCTTCTTGAAGGGTCAACTCAGGAACTTCTCATTACTCCGAAGACGATCTGCACCGGTTGCCTGTGCTGATCTCAATGATGGGACCGGGCTTTACACTGTCGGCTCAGAGTGGGCTCATGGTGGACTCCGCACAGCTGCTGAGGAGAATGCGTCCGAGGGTTTCGGGGTCGGGCATCGTGTCTCTCAGCTCCTCGCGGTGCACGACATGCAGATTGCTAATACTTTTAAGTCGGGCGTGTCGCCCGTACAGGGGGACTTTGGACGACAGATAAAACATACACAAAACATATCCCAAAATTGACAAAACAAATAGTCCCCCGACTTTTTTTGGACTATGTTTGAACATTCTCCCTGTCCCTGTAGAGGGACAGGCCCGACTGAATCATACCTCCAGAGGCTTCGCCCCTGCCTGCTGTGGCCCCGCACGGCTCCGCCAGCTTCCCTGGCCCGGTGGCCCTGCCGCGCCCGCTCACCTCCGTTCTCCGGGGTGCTGGCCCGCGGCATCGTCTGGGTCGCCGTCGACAGCTAATCACACGTCGGTCGGAAGAAGTAGGTAGAAACATGAAGTAGGAAGGCGGATATAGCAGATTGGGTCCAGGTCCCCCCAGAGAATAACAAAATACAGCAAAAGCATGTCGATTCTTGAAGTAGGAAGGCGCTTGAAGTAGATTGGCGTCTGGGAATCCAAAAATACCTACTTTCAACGACCGGCGTGTATGCCGGCGCAAATGTATTTCGGATCGCTTTCTACTCGCCATCGCTCGGACGTCCATTCCCTGTGTCGTTTTCCAGCTTCGTGCGTGGCTGTTTCGCCAGATGATCAAGGATGCTCCTCGATGGTCCTCGCCGACGGAGAAATGCACACGTCCGAGCGATGCCAAGTCTACGCATGCATCTATACGACCTGATCGTTCGCCTGAACGATATATTGATATGAGGCAGCGGGGGCTGCTTGGGGCTAGGATGCTTGATGATGTCTCTGAGACGGACATCACACAGGCGGGAACTCGTGGAGGCTGTCGAGGCACGATTGGCTCAGGATTCACAGCTCACAGAAAGCCTTACTGATTAGCCTACTGCCGACGCTCTGTTCGACTACTTGACTTTCTGAACGATGCACCGAAATCTGGATCATGCGCGGACTTCGTGTTTGAGAAGGACGACGGGGGTGCCGGTATATTACCTGCTGTTTGCAATGCCGATCGCCACCACCATCCCTTGCAAAAATCAGTAACACATGCTCTTGGCACCAAATCCGGATCATGCGCGGACGCCGCGCGATCACTTGGCGCTGTTTCTTGACAGGGGCGTCGGGGTGGCCAGCATATTGCCTCCAGTGTGCAATGACAAGACCCCCAAGCCATCCCTGGCACAAGACTATACAGAGTGGCCTTAGCACCAACATCTGGATCTTGCGCGGACGCCCCGCGATCACTTCACACTGGTTTTTGAACGCGACGGCGGGGGGCCGGCATGTTGTCTGCTATGTGCAGGCCCACCATCCCCTTCAACGAAAGATACACAGCTCACTTTGCCATAGACGGCAGGGGGGGCATACTTCTCACGCTGTGCACACACGCCTACTATGTCTGTCAACAACAAGTGCGAAATGATTGCGGGTAGAAGCCCACACGCAATACGCAATGCTCGCAAACCCGCCGTCACTTTGCGCAGGTTTCAGACAGGATAGGCGAGGCTGCCGACGTATTGCCCGATGTGGCGCACTTGGTGTGCGTGGCGCTACCGGCACGTGCGGCGCATCTCGCGGGCACCGCGCACCTGGCTGGCGTCTGCATTGGTTCCCGATGGGTGTCGATAGCGGCCCCTGCCTGCACTCAGACTCGAATGCTACTTACGTAGCGGGACGGCGGCTGGAAGTGAGCGACACGGCTTGCGACTTGAGGCGGCTTGACCCCTCACCCTATGCCCTACCCGACCCCCGCACCCGGTGTCTGGACGGGTTGGGGGGCGAGCCATTGCAGGGTCCATCAAACCGAAGATTGCTCCAACATGGCGATGACCCAAGAGAACACAAAACGGCCTCCACGGTGGTAAAACATACTCGGAGATGGCTCAAAGGGGGATCCAACACAGTGAAAAAACACGAAGCCCCCAAAGGACTCCCCCGAGAGGCCAGAATCCCTCCAACACCTAAGAACAACCGGTGATGTGTATATTCTCGCCTTTTCGCCTCCGATGGGCGCCGTGTGCCTCGAAACGGCTGCACCAGGGACCAAGATAGCCCAAAGAGGGGCCCAACATATGAACACACGACGGCCCCAGGAGCGCCCAAGAGCTCTTCAAGACTGCCCCAAGATGCGAATCCATAGGGGCGCAAGGGGGGCGGCGCTAGAGAGGACCCTCCTCCTTGATAAACAAATGTTGGGTTCTTCAGGGGCATCCTGTGGAGGCTGTTGGCCCAAGATCGCTCCAAGCTGGACACATGTGCTTTAAGGTGGCCTCCACGATGGCGCAAGATGTTCCAAGCTGGCTCAAGATGACATCCAGGAGGCCTCCAAGAGGCCCCATGGTGGCCCCAAGACGATCTCCAGTGGCCATGGAGCTTCCCGGGGATGCCCCCGAAAGGCCAACATTCTGACAACACCTTTGGAGAACCAATGAGATGAGCGCTCGCGCCTTTTCGCATCTGATCGGCTTGCCTCAAGATGGCTCTAAGGTAGCGCAAGAGAGCCCCATGAGTGACCCAAGGATTTCGAGACGGCCCCTAGATCGCCTAAGAGCGCCCCGAGGCCCCGAACAGGTGGGGCTCCAGGGGGGTCAGGGCTGACCAAAGACCCCCGCACCTCTTCGACCGATGGCCTACAGCATCGCCCGGAAAGGACCACATAGGGTTCCAAGAGGCCCCAAGATGGCACCAACAGGGCTACAACATAGCCAAGGTGAGAGAATATAGCCGAACGAAGCGACATGATTGCCTACTCCAGATTTTGTAATAAAGGGAGGGGGGTCTCATTTCAGGGGGGGGTCTCTTCCAGGCTATCTTGGAGGGCCTGGGGAGGTCTGGGGACGATGTTTTGGAGGGTTCTCCCAAGGGGGGGGGTCTGAAATGGCTTGTCTTGGAGGGTCCAGACCCCCTCCCTTTTATTACGAGATTTGGAGTAATCAGGCCACACAATGCCCCAAAAATGAATTACGCTACCGAGGAACCCTACATACTTATATTATGGCTGGAGTGATGATAGCTGGAAAGAAGCATGTGAGAATGATGTTGGTGGCCGTTCCCTGCGCGCCCCCTCTGATGTCGAGAAAATGGCACGCCTGCTGCGCCGTGCAAGCCTGCAACGGATAGAGACCGCACCCCACGCGCACCCCCCTCTGTTATCGAGACGTTGCCATGCCTGCCGCGCCCTGCACGCCTGAAACGCATAGAGACCGCAACCCCTGTGCACCCCCTTCTGGTGTCGAGAATTCCCACGCCTGCCGTGCCCTGCGCGCCTGCAACGCATAGACACCGCACCCCCTGCGCACCCTCCTGGTGTCGAGAAAATGCCGCGCCTGCCGTGCCCTGCGCGCCTGCAGCGCATAGAGACCGCACCCCCTGTTCACCCCCTCTGGTGTCGAGAATTCGCACGCCTGCGGCGCCCTGCGCGCCTGCAGCGCATAGAGACCGCACCCCCTGCGCACCCTCCTGGTGTCGAGAAAGTGCTGCGCCTGCCATGCCCGGCGCGCCTGAAACGCATAGAGACCGCACCCGATGTGCACCCCCTCTGGTGTCGAGAATCCTACGCCTGCCGCGCCCTGCGCGCCTGCATCGCATAGAGACCGCACCCCCTGCGCACCCTCCTGATGTAGAGAAAATGCCGCGCCTGCCGTGCCCTGCGCGCCTGCAACGCATAGAGACCGCACCCCCTGTTCACCCCCTCTGGTGTCGAGAATTCCCACGCCTGCCGCGCCCTGCGCGCCTGCAACGCATAGAGACCGCACCCCCTGCGCACCCTCCTGGTGTCGAGAAAATGCCGCGCCTGCCGTGCCCTGCGCGCCTGCAACGCATAGAGACCGCACCCCCTGTGCACCCCCTTCTGGTGTCGAGAAAGTGCCACGCCTGCCGCGCCCTGCGCGCCTGCAACGCATAGAGACCGCACCCCCTGCGCACCCTCCTGGTGTCGAGAAAGTGCCGCGCCTGCCCTGCCCTGCACGCCTGCAACGCATAGAGACCGCACCCCCTGTGCTCCCCCTCTGGTGTCGAGAAAGTGCCACGCCTGCCGCGCCCTGCGCGCCTGCAACGCATAGAGACCGCACCCCCTGCGCACCCTCCAGGTGTCGAGAAAATGCCGCGCTTGCCGTGCCCTGCGCGCCTGCAACGCATAGAGACCGCACCCCATGTGCATCCCTCTGGTGTCGAGAATTCTGACGCCTGCCGTGCCCTGCGCGCCTGCATCGCAAAGAGACCGCACCCTCTGCGCACCCTCCTGGTGTCGAGAGAGTGCCGCGCCTGCCGTGCCCTGCGCGCCTGCAACGCATAGAGACCGCACCCCCCGCGCACCGCTTCTGTTATGGAGACATTGCCACGCCTGCCGCACCCTGCATTCCTGCGTGCGGCCGCGGTGAGGGACCACCCCCTGCGCACCCCCTAAGCTGAGCTGTGCTGTGCTGAGCTGGGCTGAGCTGAGCTGTGCTGTGCTGTGCTGCGCTGTGCTGTGCTGAGATGAGCTGAGCTGTGCTGTGCTGCGCTGTGCCGTGCTGAGCTGAGCTGTGCTGAGCAATGCTGCGAGGAGGAGAGGAAGAGTGAGGTGTGTGTGGGAGTGTCGCGGGTGCGGCGCGGCAAGGAAGAAAACCAGAACCCCACGAAACATGTGGGGAAAAGCTTCGCGGCTGCCCGCGTCCCGTGGTCCTCGGCACGCTCCCCCCGCGCACCTCCCTGGTCAGGACGGCATCCCTGGGCACCGTTGCTGCATGGGCGGGTGAGGATTAAATGAGCGTCAAGAAAAGGAAAGCATCGGCTTTTGCGTGCTCCAAGCCCACGAGCACGTGTACATCGGCCTGTGCGCCCCCGAACCAACAAAGACGTATGAAAACGACCCCCTTGCCGCCTGACAAGAAAAAGCCCATCAGCCGGCGAATGTCGCATGATAGGCTGGCAGGTCAGGTTTTCGATCGCGAGGGCTGCGCACGCAATCCAGATCCAAACCCTTGCCCCACGAAACGGCTCATGGCCCTGTAAGCGGGCACTTTGACAGACCAGGGCACCGGCGCACCCGAGAAAAATGCGGCCGTGGGTGGAAACATGCTCCATTGTTCGGTGTCGCCCGCTGGACCTGGCACAATCCTCATCATCCCGAAGCCCTGGTTCGGGGGAGGAAGATTCTCACGGGCCGCGTCCTTACCCATTCGGGCCTTCGGGGATTCGGCCGCCTTGCGGCTGCTCCGCTCCCTCGTTTGCCGCCCGGGCCCGAGGCGGGATGGCAAGACTCGGCCGTGGCTACGGAGAGGGAGCTCGCTGTGTGGCGCAGCGCGCCATCCCGTGCCGCGGGCATGCCTCGTGGCGCGCCCTGCTCTCGCCGGCGCAACCGGCTCTCTGGAACCGGGGTTTGGCCACTGGCAGGGTTGGCGTAGTGCACTGGCCGGCCGGGGTCTTGAGAGCTCCTGTAGAGGGGGTCTCTCGGGCTTCCGCCTCCGGCCGCACGCTGCGCGTCCGTGCGCGCGCTCTGGGCCCCCCCAGTGGAGGGCGGCCAGGCAGGAGTCTTCACCTGCAAAGTCCTGGTTCCAAGACCCCCAACGTCGTGACGGTTGCATGGCCCCTCAGAAAGCTGGACCCCTTCCTGGGGACCGGTTTTTCATCCTGCGTCGTTTTTCGACGGCCCAGAAGCCCAGGAAGGGCCCCGCGAGACCGAAAATAGCGAAAAACCTCCCGTCGTGATTTTTTCACAGCGCGAGGGGGTATGGGTTTCCCGGGCTCCGAGCAGCGCCTCCTGCAGCTGGGCTGGACTGCGGTCCACGCCTGCGCCCCCATCCGGAGACGGCGCATGCCTCCCCATCCCAACACTCCTGTCTCACGCCCACGGAGGAGGAGGAGGAGGAGGAGGAGGAGGAGGAGGATCAAGTCGTCCAAGAGCGGGCAATTTCCCTTGCCCCCCCCAGCACTCCAGTCTTCGGCGGCGAGCAAAGGGGGGAAGTGAGAAGGAGAAATCACCCTCAGAAGGTTCGAAAGTCCCCTAGCCTTCTGACAAGTGTTTGACGCATTCCCCGAAGAAGGCGCGAGGGCTTCTGAAAAGCCCCGCCGCCCTCTGAGAAGGTCTTCTCCTCCTCATCTCCCCCCCTCCCTCGTCGGCGATGCCTCCCGACCCCCCCCGGGCGCACAGCAGTGCCTCCTCCTGCCTCCCAGGCATGCGGCGATCCGCCAGACACCGCCCCGCCCACCGCACACCGCCCCACCCGCCCGAACACCGCCCCGCCCACCGAGCGCCGCACGCCATGCGATGTCACACATGAATTAACATCAGGGGGACGTAAGACCTGGGTACAGGGGACTCGGAAATCCCAGACGAGGTCGTCAACAAAAACGACGAGGCCGAGCCTGCATTTTGATGAGGCCTCCCGCTGCAGACATCCCACGAAACTCCTCCTCGTCAAAATCCGAGGCGCGGTCGTCAAAAAACGATGGCGAGCCCGAGTCCTGGCAAACCCAGGTCTTACGCTCCCCCGATAACAGTAGGTCGGGCCTGTACCCCTGCAGGCGGAGTATGGTCGAACAATTCGCCCGCCCAACGGGCCAGAGACGTGCTAAGATCTCTAGTAACTACTTGACACTATTTCTAGTTCGCGCGCGCGGGGCGGCCCCTGGGGGCCCCCGGACGAAAAGTACCCCGGCTGACCCCCGGCCAGGTCCCGGCTGTGTCCCCGGCGATCCCCAGGGGGGAGGCTATTTTTCGGCACCCCTCACGAGGATCGTGGCCTCCGAAGGGGGGGGGGCTGCAATCGACTACCCCCTCTCCCGCCCCAAAAGTCTCCAAGAGCTTCCCAAGAGGCCCCAGCGGAGCCCAAGACGCCGCCAAGGAGCCCCAAGAGGCTCCCAAGAAGCCCCCAAGAGGCCCCCAAGAGGCCCCAAAGAACGCTCCAGGGCCGGCGGAATGAGCGAAGCGATTAATAAAAGAAGTACCTCGGAAAAAGCCCGACAAATGCCCCAAACATCTCAACAAATCGTCCCCGCACGATTTGCTGGACTATTTTGGAATACCCCTCCTGTAGAGGGACAGGCCCGACTTGACACGAACCTTCGCCTTCACGAGACGAGGCTGCGACGCGACACCTCGCACGCGATCGCACGAGACGGGCATTTGGACGCCCGAAATGGGTACGGAAGAATGGGTTCAATGCCCAACAACAAATGTTGTCCCGAACAACAACAGCGGCCGCTGTTGGGCAGGCGGCCTTCTGTCTCGAACGGACACAGGCCGCGGCGGCGTGGACAGCGAGTCCTGCTCACATGGAACAAGATTCGCTGTTGGGCTCTGTGCCCATTCTTTCCGTGCCCATTTCGTTCGTGCAGAGGGCACGCGCGCACCCCGCTAAAACAGGGCCAAGATCGGGATAGATCCCTCCAGAGCGTTCCGGAGCGCTCTCAGAGCGTTCCGGAACGCTCTGGAGCGGCCGCGGCGCCCAGCACATCCTCCAAACCCGCCGATTCTCAGAGATTTCGAGCTATCCCGATCCGATTCTGTCCCGCTCTTCGCGTCGTTTTGCCGCTCCCCCCGCTGGCCGCCCTGGCCGAGCACGGCCCGGCAGGCCCCCTCCGCCGCGGGAGCGGGAGCACGGCCGTGCCGCTCCGTCGGCCCCCGCGGCCGCGCCGCGCTTTTCGGGTGCCCACGCTGCCCCGCAGCTGCCCGCCCGCCCGCCCGCCCGCTCGCTTTTGCATTACCCTCGGACTCCACTCAAAACGACGCGAAGATCGGGACAAACTCGGATCGGGACAACTCGAAATCTCTGAGAATCGGCGGGCTTGGAGGATGTACTGGGCGCCGCGGCCGCTCCAGAGCGTTCCGGGACGCTCTGAGGGCGCTCGGGAACGCTCTGGAGGGATCTATCCCGATCCTGGCCCTGCTTTACCACTGGAGAGGGCACGCGAGAGGACACAGAGACCCTGCCGAAGGCAACAACGCCACAGGAGTGTGGGAGGCATGGGTCGCGAGGCACAGGACACGAGGGTACCCTTGAGCTGGCAGGGTCGACCTACTAGCCCGGGCTGGCTGTGGAGGGCAGACGGTCCACCCCGACGAGAACCACCACGACGCACGAGGCCGTTTGGCAAGCGCACCAGGGCCGCTCGACATCTTTGGGCGCTTTTTGAGCGCGTTGTACTTTTCCGTCCAGGCTCCGCCCGGCCTAACAGTGCCGGCTTCGGCCGCGAGTGCGCCGCGAATGCGCTCACCCGGGTCGGCTTTCCGCTCACGTGGGTGCCTTCCTTCCTCCCCGCAGCGTGGGGCACTCTTTAGAGGGCAGAACATCCACACCGATAAGAACCACCACGACACACGAAGCCGTCTAGCAAACGCACCCAAATCAGGAAGCAGACAGGGCAGGGCTCTGGTAAACGCCCAGGACCGTTTCGTAAAAGCAAATCGTCCGGTCCAGGTTGCTTTTCCTCCCGTGATTCATGCCTCACTCTCCTAAACGTACGGCGCGCCGCCTTGGCCACGTCTCCGCTCGGCCTGCAGCATCTGCATACTCTTGCGCCATGTTGTGCGCCGAACGCCGCGTGGGTAACCAGACCGTCGGTTGCTTCGGAGGCTGTGCAAGAGTCTGCGCCAGGAACTCAGCAGTCTACCAGATCGTCGGCTGCCTCGGTGGATGCAGAGTTGCGCCATTCGTTATGCCATGTGGCGAGATGGGTTGCGCCAGGCACCCTGCAATTCCCCAGTTCGTTCGTTGTCTCTTCGTGTGCACCAATGCGCGGTGGGTTGCTTGGCGCACCCTGATCGTCCGTTGCCCCAGTATCAGTAGGTGCACCGTTGCACCATAAGTCGCGCAAGGCACTACGCAATCTAAAAATCACCCGTCGCCTCAGCGGTTGTGGCTGCTGGACATTTGTCTATGTGTAGCACTGGTCCATATCCCCCACAGAAGCAGATAGGAATGCAAAGTGCCATTGGTGTGAAACATGCTGAATCAAGACCGAGCGCTGCCGCAAACCTAATCTCTCTCTCTCTCTCTGTCCATCTCTCTCTCTCTCTCTCCTTCTCTCTCTCTCACTAAAAGATGTACATTTACATACATACCGCGATGTACACGCATGCAAATACGGGCCGGCAACTTCCTGTGCAACATAGGCCCGGGGCCACTGGTGGGTCTGGGAAGGCACCTGGACATGCGCTTCCCCCGCGTTCTCGGTGGGAACCAACGCAATGTAGACAAGCTAACTTCGGCGTGACAAAATACGAATCGCGAAACCAAATTCTCTGGTCCGCTGGATCCCTGGGAGCAAGGCGCAAGACGATGCCCTAATGAACACCTCTAGGACCCTTCCAACTTTCAATGAGCTGATGGGTTCGTCGCTACGTTGTCACAGGTGGTACATCCGAAGGCGCCCTTGGGATCGCCCGCGGGTCCTCTAGGCGATCCTTCTTGAGGGTCATCTGGCAAAATGATATGGCAGCGATGGCGTGAAGACGATGACGTCGGGAAGGCCTGGGACGCACAACAACAGGAAGGGCAAGGCGGCAAGGCAACACCCAGACACCGCGCACTGAAGGACCACCCTGAAGCTCGACGTATCGCACGAGAGGCTTGCTGCGACACTCCTTCGTGTGCCCACGGGCTGGGCCCGCTGACGTGTCGCAAGGGACACAGGCTCCCCACATGAGAAGCAACTGGCAAAATCAAAAAATACCGAAACCCGCTCCTCCCCAGACTTCTCTCCCCAGGTGCGTTATGACCGGAACTGCGAGGCGAAGCCAGCCGTGGCGACGAGGGCCTCCCAGCAGGCCCCCCAAACGGCTAAAACGGTGGATGGGGTGGCAGCATCGGTGCCATTTCCTCCTCTGAGCCACGTGTGCTCCGACAGGCAAAAGCAGCCACATCTCCAGTGATGGGCCTGCTTCCCACCACCACCGCCACAAGTTGGAGGGGCATGAGTCTCCTCCTCCTCCTCCTCCTCCTGCTCCTGCTCCTGCTGCTGCTCCTCCTCCTCCTCCTCCTCCTCCTCCTCCTCCTCCTCCTCCTCCTCCTCCCTCCTCGTCCTCCTCCTCCTCCTCCTTCCCCCCCTCCAACTTGTGGTGGTGGTGGTGGAAAACGGGCCCACCATCTCCAGAGAGGCAGCGGCGCAGGGACGCCCCCCGCAGCGCTCGCCTCGCCGACCCGCCGGCATCGGCGGCGGCCTCGCCCCCCCTCCCCCCTCGCGGCTGCGGGCCCACTCACGCTGCACCTTTGGAGGGCCTCCTCGCCCTCCTCCTCCTCCTCCTCCTCCTCCTCCTCCTCCTCCTCCTCCTCCTACTCCTCCTCTGCCCCATCGCCAGAGCTGTCCGTGCCGAATCCGCGACGGCGTGCACGTCGAACTCCTCTGGTCGACTCCGTGCCGAATCCGCGTCGAGTCCGCGTCGAATCTGCGTCGAATCCACGCCGAAGCCCGGCCAGGCTCCCGGCGGAGCAAACCAGGCAGTGCCAAAGGTGCTGAGTCCCCTCTGGGGGAGTCGTCCTCGAGAAAGCGCCGTTCCCTCAAGGACACCAGAACCACGCGCGCGCGCTTAGACTCCAGTGCGCCCAGAGCCCTTGATAAGGTCGTCACTGCACGCGTGCAAGTATTGAACGGGGGGGATGCAGGGAACACACGCGGCTGGATCAAAAAGGCTGCAGGCCGCAGGTCGGGGGCCCCCAGAAAACTCCAGAGCCCCCGCCAAACAGCAGCGGCCCCGAGCGTCCCAACACCTGCTCGAGCTTCGATCCTGGAGCCTCGAGCCCCCGGGGGAAGCTGGTAGCCCCACAGCAGGTCGTGACCCCCCGAAGCACTGCTCGGGCAGGCCTGCAGAAGACCAGGCCCGTCAGCCACGGAGCGCACAGTGTGCCGCCGCTGGTCTACCGAGCCTCGGCATGAGATCGTGCGCGGCGGCAAGCCAGGCACATTCCAGGCCGTGCTCACGAACGAATCGGCTGCACGCAAGAGTGACCCTGGGTAAGAGTGACCTTTGGTGCGCGACTTTCGGGTGGCCGCGGAGGGGCCAAACCCAGGCGCGCAAGACGCTACTATCGCATCGCGTTCGGTGATCGGGAGACCCCAGTGAGCCCGCACCAAGGGTCACTCCTGCGAAAGGTCACTCCTACGTGTAGTCCAACGAATGAGCGCGGTGGACGCGCCCGGGAGTCAAACGTAGGAGGTTGAGGGTTAAGCTCGTGGGAGGCGCATCCAGGCGACGGCGGCGGCTGCGAGCAGAGCTGGGTGTCACAAGGCCCCTGCGCGAAGATGGATGCAAGCCCTGCGCTGACAGGGGCCAGCGTCAGGCACCCTCCAGGGCTCAAGAGGGAGAGAGACGCGGAGGGTGCCCCGCTGCATGGGGACGGCGGTGGAGTCGGAGGAGGAGCAGGAGACGGACAGGCCTGCTCGCCCCCTCTCGCGCCTCCCCGTCGGCCTCATCGTCAGCGTCCTGCTCAGCCTCCTCCCTGTCCCCGCCCCATCCTCCAGGAGCCACCGGAACTCCCCCAAATGATGTTCACGAGCCCAGAGCCCCCCGTACGAGGAGCCCTCTCGATCGACCCCCTCCTGCATCCCCTCGTCCCGACGGCGTGGTCAACAGAACGGGCGAACGCCTGTGGCGTTGCTCGCTGCCCGGGCCCATGCCGGCTCCACAAGAGAGCGAGACACACGGAAGCCCAAGGGGTCTTGATCGACTGACAGTTGGGGGCCCATGTGGTCCCCGTGGCAAGCCCCCTGGAGCCGCGGAGTGCCCCAGGTGCCCCAACATCATGCGATCGACTTCGCTGCGCGCGCGCCCCCGGGTACTAGAGACACGTCTGCGCCCCCCCCACAATCGAGGCAAACACATGATGCACGACAACATGCCACGGAGGAACGCCGCGCAAGACAAGGCCGCCCCGCGCGCCATCCCACATCAAGCGAGCGCACGCGCGGAACCACGACCTGGGAACGCGGGCAGCAACACTACATACAAGCATCCTGGTGTCTCGATACCGCGGAGAGGTGGCACTGCGCACTGTCTTTCGGGAATCCTCCGCAATCTCGGACACTCGTTCCACTACCTTTCGCGCCGGCCAGCCCTCCAACCCTGCATCGCCCTCCTAAACGCCTGTTCCTAAATCATCGTGCTACAGTTAACCCGTATAATGAGGACGCACGATAAGGATGCAAGGGCCTTGGAAGGCCATGTCGACACTTTGCGAGCAGGGTGCTGACAGTGAAAGCGGCCAAGGATGGGCCGAAGGGGAAGGATGCAAGGCTAACCTTTGAAAATTGCTCATCCTCACTGTGCGAATTGACTGCGCCATCAAGATCGCTGAATACGGAACGAAGGGTTTGTCTGACCACGGGCGAGCCTTGGCTTCGCGTAGGTTCCCCGACCTAGACCTGAGGAACGGCCCGCAAACAGGAGCCCCTTCTGAGCCCTCAGTGGTCCATCTTCCAACGTCTTGGCTGTATTCTTCCTCCGCGCCTCCCATCTCGCAGACGGGTCACCACGTCACTGACCTCCCTCCTCCCGGCCGACCTCCTCCCACTCCTGCTCCGCCTCCTTCTGCTCCTCCGCCCCATTATCCTCCTCCTTGTCTGGCTCGCCGCCCTTCCATCCCTCCCGCCTCTTCCCCTTGCCCCCGCCGCCGGCACCCTCCCCCTCCCCAATCATCTTCCTCTCGAATTCCTGGGCAAAAAAGTATACGCTGCTCTATAGATCTCTCCCCCGGTGTGATCTGACCAAGATTTCGAGGCGAATCCAGCCCTGGCGACGATGCACAGGCATCGGTAGCGGCAGATGTTCCCTAACTCCCCGATCACCCTCCTCTCGCGCTGGCCTCGGGCGGTTGGTCCGGGGGGTGACTTACAGGGGAGTTGAAGAAAGGGGCCCTAAGGAGACCCTTTTCTTCGCACCTTTTTTAGGTCACCCCCCCCCACGGGAGGAGAAGGAGGAGAAGGAGGCGGAGGATAAGGAGGATGAGGAGGAGGAGGCGGGAGGAGGAGGACGAGGAGGAGGAGGGGGGGAGGAGGACGGGGGAGGAGGAGAAGGAGGAGGAGGAGGAGGAGGAGGCGGGAGGAGGGAGGAGGAGGAGGAGGAGCGGGAGGAGGAGGAGGAGGAGGAGGGGAGGAAGGGGGGAGGAGGAGGCCTCGG
The DNA here is from genome assembly GCA_963575745.1 of Prorocentrum cordatum. Lineage (NCBI taxonomy): Eukaryota > Dinophyceae > Prorocentrales > Prorocentraceae > Prorocentrum > Prorocentrum cordatum. The sequence continues at coordinate 105,035 of CAUYUJ010017349.1, read as the reverse complement.
CCACGGCATCCGCCCCACCCCTGCCTCCCCTGCCGCTCTCCCCTCGCGCCGCTCCTCTGCCCCTCCCCCGCTCGCCTGCGCTGGCCCCCCGCCGCCCCGCCTGTGCCGCGGCGGCCACCGCGGCCGCGGCCTCCGCGGCAGCGCGCGCGGGCGCCCCCGGCGGGCTGGCGGCCCCGGGCGCTGCCGCCTCCGCGCGCGCGGGCACCTGGCGATAGGTCGGGCCCGCCCCCCCTGCAGGGGGGGATCTTGAGCGACACGGTGCGACATGCAGACGGATGCAACACAGATGCTGCTCAAACAGAGGGTCCACAGAAGATCGTCTCCAGACTATGTCTTGACTGGCTTTGGAAGATTCCTCCTGTAGAGGGAGACGCACGACTGAAACGGAGGGACTCGGCTCGGAAGCCCGTGGAGACCAGGGCAAGCCCGGGCACGCTTCGGGGAACAAACAATGACACAGTAAAACAGAACAACTCGGAGGTCCGCGCGGACTTCTCGGATCGGCGCTGGGAGCCCCTGGGGGGCGCCGGAGGCGCCGCCAGGGGGCCCAGCGCCGATCCGAGAACTCCGCGTGGACCTCCGTGTTGTCATGCTGACATTAAGTCGGGCGTGCCCCCCTACAAAGGGGATTCTCTACAACAAATAAACAATACCCCAAAAATGATCTCAAATGGTCCAAACACACTCAAAGAATAGTCCCCAGACTATATTTTTACTGTTTTTGACTTTCCCCCTGTAGAGGGACAAGCCCGACTTAGTGTTTGTGTCGTTCCTCCTTCCCCCGACGTTGGCCCCGGCAGAGGGAGCGGGAGGGGGCAGGGAAGATCGAGAGCGAGGGAGGAGGGGGAGGGCGCGCCAGGGGCGGCGCCGGAGGCGCCGCCAGGGGGCCCAGCGCCGATCCGAGAAATTGGCGCGAACCTCCGAATTGTCATGCTTGTGTCGTGCCTCGTTCCCGTGACGTTGGCCCCGACAGAGGGAGCGAGGGCGGGGGCAGGGAAGCGGGAGAGCGAGGGAGGGGGGGGGGGCAAGCTAGGTGCGCTCGCGTCATATCTGACGTCCTACCCCTTCCTCCCATCCCTTACCATGGCGCTGATTTTCTCTATCCGCGGACGCGTGTCGTAGCGGACCTGTGGCTCCGCGCGCGCGTGCGTAGTGGGTGGTGGTGCACGTGCGTGCGTGCGTGCGTGTGTGCGTGGTTGTCGTGGTGGTGGTGGTGGTGGTAGTGGTGGTGGTGGTGGTGGTGGTGGTGTGGTGGTGGTGGTGTGGTGGTGGTGGTGGTGGTGGTGGTGTGTGGTGCTGGGTGGGTGGTGGTGGTGGTGGTGGTGGTGGTGGGTGCGGCGCGGTGGTGGCGGGCGGATGGGCGCGCGAGAAAGAGGCCCGCGCTGGGGCGAGAACGCCATCCTGAACGACGGAGGCCAAACACCGATCCGAAAATGAGGCCCACGCTGCAGCGGGAGCACGATTCGGAACGATTCGGGAGCAGAAATGAGGCCGGCGCCTCAACGAGAGCAGCAATTTGGGAAAAAATGACGCCGGCGCCTCAGCGAGAGTCGTTTCCCGGGATTTCCCGGGAATCCTGTGTAAAAAATCAGGACGCGGAGGGTGCGCGGACATCACCCGGACGCCATCAGGGGAAGAGGGAGAGTAATTTCATATTGAGTAATTGTAGAGCGAGAGAGGGGGTGGGAAGAGGGAGAGCGGGCGGGGGAGAGCGAGAGCGAGGGGGAGGGGGAGGGGGAGGGGGGGGGGGGAAACGGGGAGCGAGGGAGGGGGGGCAGGGACGAGGGAGAGCGGGGAGGGGGGGGAGGACGGCGGCGGGCTCTGGTGGCCCACGGGGGGCAGCTTCTCCACGGCGGGCTCGGGCGGCGTCGGCGCGCGCAAACGGCTCTTGTCACCGCGCCAATCGTTCCACCTCGGATCGGTCGTGGCCCCGATCGCGCCAGGTGGAATTGCGTCGGTGCCAATGGCGCCACCGTCCCTCGGCGCATCTGCGTCGCAGTATCCGGCCTTGAACGGCTTCGCCGGCGTCGCCCTGGCGCCAACGCCACAGGGAGCTACCGTACAGCATGCCGTTGGTGCGCTCTCCGGAGAGGTAGAAGGACGAGTTGCCGTACTCAGCGGTTTCATCAGTCGCGTTGGTCTGATGGAGCGATCAGCGAATTTTCCGTCGCGCCAAGGAACAGGAGGGAGGGGAGGGGGGAGGATGCGGAAAGAGAGCGAGACAGAGAAAAGGGGAAGGTGAGAGAAGGGGGTGGGCAGACGAGAGAAGGATGAGGAAGGGGCGGGAGGCGGGAAAGAAAGAAGAACGAAGAGCAAGGAGGACGAGGAGGCGGAGGGAGGGGGAACGAAGAGACGAGGAGCCGGAGGGAGACAGGGTAGTTGCCGCGTGTGCGTCCCTTGGGCGGCTGCATAGCTCGCACCACATAGATTGACCACCATGGCTTGCACCATATGGATTGAACACCATCGTCGGCGTCGTGGTGGTCGTCGAGGGGGGTCGTCGTCGTGACCGTCGTCGTCGTCGTCGGCGTTGTCGTCGTCGTCGGCGTCGTCATCGTCGGCGGCGGTGACGGCGTCGGCGTCGTAGTCGGCGTCGTCATCGTGGTCCGCGTCGGCGTCGTCGGCGTTGGCGTCGTGTTCGTGAGCGGCGGCGTCGTCGTCGTCGTCGTTGGCGTCATCGTTGTCCGACGCCGTCGTTGTCGGACGGCAGCGTCGTCGTCAACTGCGTCGGCATCTGCGTCGGCGTCGGGGTTGGCGTCGGCGACGTCGTCGTCGTCATGGTCTGCGTGGGGGTCGGCGTTCGGCGTTGTCGTCGTCGTCGTCGGCGTCGGAGTCGTCGTCGTCGTCGTCGGCGTCGTCGTGGTCGTTGTCGTCGGCATCGTCGTGGTCGTTGTCGTCGTCGGCGTTGGTGGTCGGCGTCGTGAGCGGCGTCGGCGTCGCCGTCGTCATCGGACGTCATCGTCGTCGTCGGCGTCGGCGCGGGCGTGGGCGTCAGCGTCGGCGTCGTCGTCGTCGGCGTCGGTGTCCGCGTTGGCGTCATCGGCGTCGGTGTCGGCGTCGTCGTCGCGGTCAGAGTCGGTGTCGGCGTCGTCTTCGATATTGTTGTTGTAGTCGTCGTCGTCGTCGTCGTCGGCGTCGGCGTCAGCGTCGTCGGCGTCGTCATCGGCGTCGGCGTCGCCGTCGTCGTTGGCGGCGTCGTGGTCGTTGTCGTCGTCGTCGGCGTTGGTGGTCAGCGTCGTGAGCGGCGTCGGCGTCCCCGTCGTCATCGGACGTCATCGTCGTCGTCGGAGTCGGCGCGGGCGTCGGCGACGGCGTCGGCGTCGTCGTCGTCGTCGGCGTCGGTGTCGGCGCCGGCGTCGTCATCGGCGTCGGTATCGGCGTCGTCGTCGCGGTCAGCGTCGGTATTGGCGTCGTCTTCGTTATTGTTGTTGTTGTTGTTGTCGTCGTCGTCGTCGTCGGCGTCGGAGTCGGCGTCGGCGTCGGCGTCGTCGTCACCGTCGGCGTTGCCGTCGTCGCCGTCGTGAGCGGCGGCGGCGAGGTCGTTGTTGTCGGACGTTGTCGTCGTTGTCGTTCGTCGTCGTCATTTGCGTCGGCGTCGACGTGGACGTCGGAATCGGCGTCGTCGTCGTCGTCGGCATCGTCATCGTCATCGGCGTCGGCGTCGGCTTATGCGTCGTTGGCATCGGCGTCGGCGTCGGCGTCATCGTCGCCGTCGTAGTCGTCGTCGTCGTCACCGTCGTCGTTATCGGACGTCGTCGTCGTGAGCGGCGGCGGCGTCGGCGTCGGCGTCGGCGACGGCGTCGTCGTCGCCGTCGTCGTAAGCGGCGGTGTCGTCGTCGTAGTCGTCGTCGTCGGCGTCGTTGTCGTCGCCGCCGTCATCGTTGTCGTTGTCGTCTGCGGCGTCGTCGTCGTCGGCGAGGGCGGCGGCGTCTTAGGCCGGCGTCGTCGTCGTCGTAGGACATTTTCGGAAGCGGCTGCGGCGTCGTCGTCATCGGCGTCGGTATCGGCGTCGGTGTCTGCGTCGGCGCTGGCGTCGGCGTCGGCGTCGTCGTCGTCGTGATCGGCGTCGTCGTTATTGTCGCTGTCGGAGTCGTCGTCGGCGTATGCGTCGGAGTAGGCGTCGGTGTCGTCGTCGTCGAGAGCGGCGGCGTCGGCAACGTCGGGGTCGGCGTCGTCGTCGTCGTCGGCGTCAGTGTCTGCGTCGGCGCTGGCGTCGGCGTCGGCGTCGTCGTCGTCGTTGTCAGCGTCGTCGGCGTCGGCGTCGTCGTTGTTGCCAGCGTCGTCGTCGTCGATGGCGTCGGCGTCGTCGTCGTCGTCGCCGCCGTCGGCGTCGGCGTCGTCGGCGTCGTCGTGGAAGTCAGCGTCGGCGTCGGCGTCGTAGGCGTCGTCGTCGGCGTCGTCATTGTCGTCGTTGGTGTCATCGGACGTCGTCGTCGTGAGCGGCGGCGGCGTCGGCTTCGGCGTCGGCGTTGTCGTCGGCGTCGTTGGCGTCGTCGGCGTCGGTGTCGGCGTCGGCGTCGGCGATACCGAAGTCGTCGTCGTGGTTGGCGTCTGCGTCTGCGCGTCGTCGGCGTCGTCGTCGTCGTGAGCGTCGGCGGCGTCGCCGCCGTCGTTGTCATCGTCGTCGGCGTCGGTAATTGGCGTCGTCGGCGTCGGTAATCGGCGTCGACGTCGGCGATGGCATCGTCGTCGTCGTGGACGGCGTCGGCGTCGTCGTTGTTATTGTCGTGTCGTTGTCGTCGTAGTCGTCGTCGTCGTCGTCGTCGGCGTCGGCCTCGGCGTCGTCGGCGTCATTGTCATCGTGGTTGTCGTCATGCGGCGTCTGCGGCGTCGGCGTCGGTGTCGTCGTCGTCGTCGTCAGCGTCGTCGTCGTCGTTATCGTCGGCGTCGTCGGCATCGTCTCGTCGTCGTCGTCGTGAGAGGCGGCGTCTGCGACGTCGGCGTCGGCCTCGTCGTCGTCGTCAGCGTCGTCGTCGTCCTCGTCGTCGGCGTCGGCGTCGTCGTCGGCGCCGTCGTCGTCGTCATCGTCGGCATCGTCAGCGTCGTCGTCGGCGTCGGCGTCGGCGCCTGCGTCGTCGGCGTCGGCGTCGTCGGCGTCATTGTCATCGTGGTTGTCGTCGTCGTCGTCGTCGGCGTCGGGCGTCGGCGTCGGCGTAGTCGGCGTAGTCGTCGGCGTCGGCGTCGGACGTCGGCGTCGTCGGCGTCGGTGTCGGCGTCGTCGTCGCTGTCGTCTTCGTGGGCGGCGGCTGCGGCGTCGGCGTCGGCGTCGTCGTCATTTCCAGCGTCGCCCCACTGGGCGGCGGGGCCCCCAGCAGCGCCTCTGCCGCTGGCGCGGCGGCCGCGCGGCCCGCGGGCGCGCCGACCGCGCCGGCGGCGGCCGCGGTAGCGCTGCCCGCGGCCTCTGCGCCTGCGGGCCCTTCTTGGCGGCGCGCACAACGAATGGTGCCCAGAACCGACAGCAGCCGCCGTTGGGCAGGCGACAGCCTGTCTCACAAATGGACCATGTCCGCGACGACACCAGCAGCGAGCCTTGCCTAGAATTGACAGAAACTGCTGTTGGTTGGCGGCGCGCACAAGGGGGCGGAGGGAGGGGGAGGGTTTCTTAGAAAGAGGCTGTCTCTTAGAAGGCGCCGGCCTTACATTTAATGATAAGGCCCGCGCCGTGCGCGTCCAAGAAGGGGGTCGCAAATCACGGCCCGAGGCATTTGCCCCGACGAAGGGGGGGGTGGCAGGGCACGTGTTGAAAAGGGGCCATGGGATCTACAGAAAACTCATTGCCGTGGACACGATATCCACACGCACACGCACACACACACTCTCTCTCTCTCTCACACAAACTATTTTGGGCGTCGCGGCCACGCGCGCGGCGGCGCGGCATAGAAAGTCGGGCGAAACGACGTGCGCAGCTTGCCCGGCTCACGCGGCGTCGGGACCCAGGATCCGCCCGTAGGGGATGAACGGGACCACTCGCGGTGGGGCAGACGCGAGGGAGAAGGGCAGGGAGACGGAGGAGGAGGAGGAGGAGGAGGAGGAGGAGGAGGAGGAGGAGGAGGAGGAGGAGGAGGAGGAGGAGGAGGGGGGGGAGGAGGAGGAGGAGGAGGAGGAGGAGGAGGAGGAGGGGGGGAGGAGGAGGGAGAGGCGAGGGCAGAGGCCACTGCACAGCACTGCAACGAACAGACGAGGCGCAGCGACGGGCCGCAGAGGCGGGCCGCGAGGGGAGAGACGACTGGCAGCCAAGGCCCAGCCAAGGCCGGCGCCATCCGCACACATACAGACACACACACACAGACACACACACACACACATTCACACATACACACACACGCGCATTCACAAACACACATTCGCACACACACACACACACACACACACACACACACACACACACACACACACACACACACACACACACACACACACACACACACACACACACGCACGCACGCACGCACGCACGCACGCACGCAAACACACGCACGCACGCACGCACGCACGCACGCACACACACATACACAAACACACACCTTGTTTGGCGTCGCGGCCCCGCGCGCGGCGACGGAAGTAGAAAGTCGAGTGCAGGCAGGGGAGCGTGCGCGTCTACGCCAAGCCGAACTACACACACCAACACACCCCTCGACACCCCCCTCCTGGCTCAAGTCGCTGAGGGCTTGACGACTTTGGCTGTCCCTGGATTCGCGCGGCAGCGGTCACGATCTGCTCCAACACTCCCTGGAGATCTCCGGATTCTCCTGGATGTGCAAGGATCAGCACGGATTTGCCAGTTTCTATCGATACTCACCTTGAAATGTCCGCTCTGATCCACGCAAGTCGGTCGGCGAAACGTCGACAAGCCATTCGGCGTTTCGACATATGGGCGGAAGGGAAGGAGGGGGGGTGTCTGGCTCCAGACCTCTGCTTATACTGCGGCTGTCTGCAGCAGTGCGTTTCTTATCGGGGGACTCCACCTGCCTGAAACGGGCGCCCACAACAGCCAAAATCTGCGCCGGGGGGGGGGGGAGGGGAGGTGCGAGGTCCCGCGCCGATCGGCAAAACGATCAATTCGAAAACGATCGCCACACGCGCATCGACCACCAGGGACCACCAGCGGGAGGAGCCAGAGAGGGGTCCCCCTGGTGGTCTGGTCCCCCCTGTCGCTCGGGACAGCCCCGATCCCCGGCCCGGAGGGGCATCGCGGACCTCCTCGCTGGAGGTGGCCCCCTGGTGGTGCTGGCGTCGCGTCTCCTTTCCTAAAAGGAGAAAAGAACAACATTAAACTTACACTTGTGGGGCTCCGCGCGGACTTCTTGAATTCGCTCTGGACCCCCTCGCTGGCGCGCCGAGCGCGCCAGGGCGGCGCCGGGGGCGCCGCCAGGGGGCCCAGGCGCGGATCCAAGAAATCCGCGCGGAGCGCCAGAAGTTTATGTGTATGTTGTTGCTTCTTCTCCGACTCCCCCCACGCAAGTCGGTCGGCGAAAGGTAGTCAGGCCACGATGGGACAAAGCTCAGCACGCGCGCGCGAGTCCGCTGCTTCGGGCACTCTGCTCGGCGGCCCCGCAAGCCGCGGGCGGCTGGCCCTCCCGCGGGGGCGGGGCAGCGGGTGGCCGCGCCTGTGGCAGCGCTGGTGGCCGCGGGGGCTCGCCCGCGGGCGGCGCCCTGCGCGCCGAGCTGCTCCTCTCTCTCTCTCTCTCTTTCTCTCTCACTCCTCCGCCTCCTCCTCCTCCTCTTCCTCGTCCTCCTCCTAGCCCTACTCCGACTGATTTCCTACTGATCTCCTCCTCCTCCTCCTCCTCCTCCTCCTCTTCCTACTACTACTACTACTACTACTACTACTACTACTACTACTACTACTACTACTACTACTACTACTACTACTACTCTACTACTACTACTACTACTACTACTACTACTACTACGACTACGACTACGACTACGACTACGACTACGACTCTACGACTACCACTACGACTACGACTACGACTACGACTACGACTACGACTACGACTAAGACTTCGACGACTACTACTACTACTACTACTACTACTACTACTACTAGCTACTACTA
>CAUYUJ010017349.1:77743-96873 GCA_963575745.1 Prorocentrum cordatum | reverse complement strand
CTCCTCCTCCTCCTCCGAAAGCAGACCCGATGTAGGCCTGGGCGGTTTTGGTGTTTTTTTCTAGAAGAAGCAAGGCGCCGACAAAATCTGCTCGTGAACAGTCGCAGCCTGCGCCTTCTGCACATGGGCGGGCTGCGGAGAAGCAAGGCGCCGACAAAACTGCACGCGAGAGGTCGCAGCCTGCGCCTTCTGCACATGGGCGGGCTGCGCGCTCTGATTTGGCGACGTAATGCATGCAGCCTCTCTCCCTGCGAACAGACTGGCCAAACTCCTGGAGCAGGTCGTTGCCTGACCTCCGCATGCGCCACACCCAAGCCCACAAGTACGAGCGGCAACGCTCCCAGTCTGAAGTGTGGACGCTGTCTGGGATGCTGTCGCGCATCTCAGGCCAGAGGCCATCGCAACACTGCGTGCCTTTTTTCAATTGAAGAGTCTCGGTGCGCCCGTTCGGGCGCACGACGCGCACGCGGTCGACGACGGCCCACTGTTCTGCATCGTGAGAAACTATGCCGTGCGATAGCTTCAGATGATTATAATGCAGCTTGAAGCGGTCAGCATTGAAACGAGGAGGGTCTTTGCTCTTGTCGCTGTAAGCAGCACGGCTTTTCGGTGCTACGGACTGGTACGCGCCCGCGCCATCCGTCAAAAGCGTGAAATTGCCAGGCACGAGAACCCAAGAGAGGATCTCGTCGCTCTCGGGCCCACTGAGTGAAACGCCGCTTCCCCCAGCGGCGCAGGTCCGCTGGGGCAGCTCGAAAAACATCGCCAGTTGGCGCTGTCCCCGAGGACACACGCACAGGAATCGGTGATGTAATATGCGGTAACGCCCAAAAGGGTGCTCGCCGCACGTCGTATCACAACAATCTCGCGGGCAAGTCACGCGGCAAGCGCGCATTGACGCCTCGTCGGCCTCAACGAGGCACCCGCGAGGCCACACAAAGTCGTCCTGCTCAGCCTTGGCAACGCGGGCGCAGATGGACCGCACGACACTAGTGATGCGCTGGGCTGCATTCTTCGATATCCCCACCTGCACAGCCATTTCGTCCGACGACTCGTAGCCCGAGGCATGCTGGGTTGCTGCATGGGCGATGGCGAGGAGGGTGCGGGTGGTGTTCACGGAGCCCTTGTTGAACAACTCCTTCAGAGGGCCCTTCGGGTCGAGGTTCGACTCGCGCCTCTTGATGGGCGAACAACGCACGCCCATGCCCGTACAACGCGCACCATGGGCTCCCCCTCCCCACCCTCCGTCTATCCCGTGGGTATGGGCGTGCTTTGTTCGCTCATCGCCTCTGGCAATCCCAATTGGAACAGCGCCAAATCGGATAATCCATTTGAGGTATGCTGAAGCCCGCCACCTGGATGTCCTTGTCCGACTGGCCGCCCCGAAGTTTCAACTCCATTGCGCCGCACTGGCACGCCGTGCACTCGCCCCCCAGATCTGGTAGCACCCCGATCTCTATCATGATACGCGCGAGGAGCTCGGGACTGATGCGCGCCATGTCGACCACGGCGATCCTCTTGGATATAGGTAGCGCGGCGAGAGAAGGGCGATCAGATTGTTTCTGATTCGGAGGAATGTAGGATGGACCAGGAGCCTCTTTTTTAGTTGCCGCCCTACCCTTCTTCATCATCGACTTCTTGCTGATGCGGCTCCCCTTCGTCAACGACACCCTGCGAATGCCAGACACCTTCTTAGAATGGAGAGTCGCGCAAGCGGGCTTCCGTTTCAACGAAGCCTGCTGCACGCGGTGCGCACGCTTGTGCTTGTCCGCCTGGGAGGCCTTGCCACCATGAGGCATGATTGACGAGGCGAACGGCAATGGGAGTGGCGAGGCTGCAATCCAAAGCCAAAGTTTGAACCAAAGTGCTACGGACCGAACACCATGATCGGCAAACACATGGACTACAATTGCGACCGCGCGCAGTCGCAACTTTGACCGCGGCAAAAGTAAACAAGCGTTGTTGGCCTTTTTTCAGTAGAGCATGGCCATCGCAACGCCCTGCCCCGTTCACAGGCGCTGCCCCCCGTCCCCGATATGCACAAATTAGGTCTCGTGTGTCCCCGACGGCGCCCGCACGGTTGCGCCTCGCTGGGGGCGAGGGTCGGGGAATCATCATGCGCACTGCTGCATCGTGCGCATCGCCATCACGGCGGAGGCGGCGAAGGCGCAGCGCTGGCGCCGCCTACTGCCTACTCAGGCACCCCGAACCTGCCGCCAATTGCATTCCTCGGCACGCACGCCCTCAGGCATGATATGCCACGAGACGTGGCCCGTGTGGCAGGCGCGCACATCACCGTCGAACACGATGAATCCTCCGAGGAAGACGAGAACGGCCACGGCGTGCCCCGTCACCCCAGGCGCAGAGCCGCACGTTGCGATGTAGCGGCCTGTGGGCACGGCGCAAGCTCCGCGGATGGACGCACGGGCGATCACGCACCCGTCTCCAGCGATCATGGCCTCGGCATCGTTGATGCTGAACGGCCCATCCTGGGTGTACGGAACGTTGAATCCGAGGGCGTTCAGGGCGTCGACCATGCAACAGTTCTTGAAACCTGCACCGAAGAGGCCGTCGCCCGTGCCATGGGGCGCCTCTTCGTCGCTGTCATCGACGATCAGCGGCGGGCCGCCCGAGGGCGCCAGTTTGGCGAAGACGCCTGGCTCCAACTTGACGGGGCGAAGATTACCGCTGTCCGAGGCCGCCCCTGGTCGCGCGGGGGCGGGCATGCCCGCCTCCGCTTCCGCTTGCACTGACATGATCCCCAACGCTGCCGCGGCCTCCTCGTCGGCATCGGCGGCATCGAACACGGCGCGCGCGCGCCGCGCCGATGGTGAGTCCTCGCTGGAAGCGCCGTCCAGGTCGATGTCTCGAGGACAAGACGCAAAAAGCTTATTGTAGCTCTTCGCGGCCTTCTTGGGTGGGCTCAAGAGGTCGATGCTCTCGCGGTCGTGCGCCCTCGCCACACCGCCCAGGTACTTGGCCATCTCGCGGTCCCTGTCGACCTTGTCCTGTGAGTCCACTGGGCAGCCGCCGCGCGGAAGGGCCGCGCGCGGCGGCGCATCTGTGCTCTCGCCCATCAGAGGGGGAGGGGCCGCGCGCGTCGGCGCCTCCGCTCCCTCGCCCATCGGAGGGTAGAAGAAGCGGTCTGGCGCCTGGGCGTCGAACAGCGTAGGGCCTCGCACTGTGACGGCTGGCTGCGCTGCCTCGCCTCTTGCAAGCCTCCGCATGAATGCCTGGCCCCACTTGAAGTCGATCTCGAAGTTAGGCGGCTTGTACGTCTGGTCCTTCTTGTACTTCTTCATGGTGTCTCTGCTTTCGGGCACGAACAGGTCGGGCTGGGCTGGGTTCGGCCAGGCAAAAAACGGCACCGACTCCTTGTCCGTGGAAGCCAGGCGGAAGTAAATGCGCTTGTCCGACAGGAGGACAACGTGGCTCCTCGCGAGGTACGCCTCCGCGTCTGCCATCTCGAACGACCCCCGCGCGTCGCGGGGAAAGTTCGCCTGGATAATGCGGACGAAATCGTCAAAGGAGATTGCCTCGGCTCCAGGCCGAACGGGCTGGACGCGGGCCTCAAAATCCTTGTCGTAGGCGTTCACGCAGGATTGCCGCGCCTGGTTCATCATGAACTGCGCGCCGCCCCATCGAGCCCAGAGCAAGGCGTCCTCTTCGGCCGGGTCGTGGAACGCCTTGACGTCGTCTGTGCCCCACTTCGACATCACCGTGTCGTCGGCAATCGCGGGCTTGAAGAGGCTCCCTGGCTCGAGGCGAAAGAAATCAATCCTCTTGGAGGTGACGACGCTCGGCTTCAGGTCAGAGCGGCCGTGCTTGTCGATCTGGTAAGCCGAGATGGCGAAGCAGGTCGTCTTAGAAGCGGACGACTTCCCGACGCGAGTCTTCCCGACCCACATGATCGAATGCACATCGTGAGTGCGCAGTGCGGGGGCAATGATGTTGTTCAGGATCGTCGGATGGAACTGCCTCAAAGTGTGGCACCACGACATCAACGTCCGCGCGCCCACGGTGCCGTTGGCGTAGTTCCGCAAGCTCTCCTGCGAGGCTGCCAAACGGACGCGCGCCCGAGCACCTCCCCTCAAGCTGGCGCGACGATCAGGTCTGCGCCCAGCGCGAAGGGGACGCGCTCTACGCCGCGCGTCCGTTTAGCCGCCTGGTCCTTGACATCCCCAGGCGTCCACCCGAAGATCGGATTGCTCTCGAGGTGGATCTGATCATCCGTCCACTCGACGAATTGGTTCTGGGCATTGCTCCGTGGTCCATGATCGCGAATGAAGGCGTAACCAGCCGTTCGAGCAATCCTGTCGTAAGTGCCCGCTTCAGCTGCCTTCTTCACGGACGGCTGCACGAAGTATCGGTACTGCACGCCCCCAAGGCGGTCCATCATGAAGTGGAACAACTTGCGAACTTTCTTCGCGTCAGAAGTGCGGCCCCAGTGGATCGTCAGCGGCGCGCCCACGATGAACGCATCTTTCACCAAGTCCACGCGAATACTGTCGTCGAACTTGATATACTTCAGCACAGACTGCACCCCATCAGGGTCGGTGGGCAGAACGTAGATCTGCATTGTGAACGCCAGCTCTCCCGTGTCCTTCTTCGGCTTGAACTGAGACGGCAAGGACGCGTAGTCGCCGCGGCGCATGATGTCGACCATGTCCACAGCACTTGTGTCGGGAAGCTCCTGGCACTCCGTTCAAATCTTGATCCAATCCACGACGTGCTTCACTTTTACCACGTTGTCGATGTCTCTCAGTGGCATGTCTCGGAGACGATAGCAACCAGGCGGGTCTGATTCGAAGCGCGTGGGCTTCTCGAGCCGACTGTACGGGTTCAGAGTGTCCATGCAGCCCCAGGCCTGCGCGACCTGCTCGGTGGCGGACTCGTCCCCCGCGATCATCTCCCCCAGAGACTTGACGCCCCCCGCCACGAGGTTCGCCATGATCGCAACGAGACGCGATGCAACGTTGACTGCGAGGCGCACCTGTGGTCTTGAGCCAACGCAAAGCTGCGGGCTACAGCAATGGGAAAAGATAACGGACTGGGGCATCCAAAATCTGGATCCCCCCAATCAGCGGGCTCTCTCTCTCTCTCTCTCTCTCTCTCTGTCGCTGTCGCCGTCCCTGTCTCTTTCTCTGTCTCTGTCTTTGTCTCTGTGTCTGCCTCTCTCTCTCTCTACTCTCTCTCTCTCTCTCTCTCTCTCTCTCTCTCTCTCTTTCTCTCTCTCTCTCTCTCTCTCTCTCTCTCTCTCTCTCTCTCTCTCTCTCTCTCTCTCTCTCTCTCTCTCTCTCTCTCTCTCTCTCTCTCTCTCTCTCTCTCTCTCTCTCTCTCTCTCTCTCTCTCTCTCTCTCTCTCTCTCCTTCTGCGGGTGTGTGTTTTTTGGCTGTCGCTCCAAAGGCCAGGGCGGGGCTGCTAGTCGAGGCCGCGCGCGGCGCACGTCAGCCCAAGTCGCTGGCGCGGCCGCGGGGCGGGCCGTGGCGCGCCAAGCGCACCACCCTCTTGGCCGCCCAAGGAGGCAAGTGGTACTTCATGTGCACCTGGAGAGTCCGCCACCAGCTCTCCCAAGGAGCTGTGGCCTCCTCGAGCGCCTTCTCGGCCTTCTCGGTCGCCTTCTTGGCCTTCTGAAGCTTTCCCTCCGTCTTCTCCAAGGAAGCCTGCGTCTCGCGCAGCTCCGCCCGCGCGTCCTTGAGGGCGGTCGTCTTCTGCTTGAGCTGCTCCTTGCAGTGGTTGGCAACCGCCTCTGCCGCTGCGGCTTTGTGTTGGGCGGTGTACATATTCCTGTAGTGCTGGTTGGAGCGGCGTGACCGCGCGTCCAGGACGCTCTCAAGGTCGCGCAACTTGTCCACCAAGGGTTTGCGAGCTGCGGCGCGCGCCCCCCTCACCAGCTTGGCCACAGCTGGTTTGTTGCCGAGGTCGTGATCTCTCTTCGCGGCCCTGCGTACCTTGTTGCTGTGCAGCTTCTTCTCGTAAGCGGGTGCCCCCTTCTTTGGGTTCCCCATGGTGTCGCGAAGCACGGAGCGCGGAACCAATCAAACCTTGAGCCAAAGCGGTTACGGATGGTCGAAGCTTGCTCGTGCCGCATCCGCTGGGGGGCTCTGTCATTCGGTCGGAGGGTTAGCAAACACTGTAAAAAACAGGTGTTCCAGGTCGGAGGGTCAGCAAACACTGTAAAACACAGGTTTCTCAGGTTTTTCAGGTTTTTGCGCATCCATCCACCTGGGAGCGCATAGATCCACCAAAACCTGAAAAAAAAACCAATGTTTTGCTGCGGTTTCTCGGCCTCTGACCTGACAAAACCTTTAAAAAAACAGGTTTTTCAGGCCGGAGGGTTGGCAAACACTGTAAAAAACAAGTTTTTCAGGTTTTTCAAGTTTTTGCGCATCTTTCCACCTGGGCGCGCATAGATCCCCCAAAACCTGAAAAAAAAACCTGAAAAACCTGTGTTTTGCAATGGTTTCTCAGCCTCTGACCTGAAAAACCTGTTTTTTACAAGAGATTCTCTACCTCTGGCTTGACAGGAGGCGCCACGAGCGCAATCGAAAGGACGAACTGAATTGATCAGGCACTCTCCTCCTCCTCCCCCTCATCATTCTTCCTCCTCCTTCTCCCCCTCCCCCTCCCTCCTCCTCCTCCCTCGTGGTTGGGATGTTCGCCCCACGAGGGCTCTCGAGGGTTAAAACTGAGGGGCCCTCGTGTCGTCGTTTTCCCCCGCCGTCGCGGGGGTATGTTGCTGCCAGTCCTGGCTGGTAGAGGGCTGGGGGAGGTCCCCGCGAGTCCGCCTTTGTTTTGGAATGGTGGAGTCGCTCTATACTGTTCCTCTTCTTCAGGCAGGTCTCGTTCAAAGCCTGAGGTGGGGCCGCCCTGGCCCCCAGCTTAGCCGCCGCGTGTTCGGGCCTCGCCTGCTCGACTCGCGCGCCACGCCCGTACCCTCGTAACCTACCTCGCTCCTCCTCCTCCTCCTCCTCCCCTCCTCCTCTCCTCCTCCCTCCTCCTCCTCCCCCTCCCCCCCCTCCCCCTCCCCCTCCCCCTCCTCCTCCTCCTCCTCCTCCTCCTCCTCCCTCCTCCTCTCCCTCCTCTCCTCCTCCTCCTCCTCCTCCTCCTCCTCCTCCTCCTCCTCCTCCTCCTCCGCCCTCCGCATCCGCCTCCTCCTCCTCCTCCTCCTCCTCCTTCCTCCTCCTCCTCCTCCTCCTCCTCCTCCTCCTCCTCCCTCCTCCTCCTTCGCTCCTCCTGCTCCTCCTCCTCCTCCTCCTCCTCCTCCCCTCCCCATCCTCCTCCTCCTCCCCTCCTCCTCCTCCTCCTCCTCCTCCTCTCCTCCTCCTCCTCCTCCTCCTCCTCCTCCTCCTCCTCTCCTCCATCTTCATCCTCCTCCTCCCTCCTGGCCCTCCTCCTCCGACTCCGCCTCCGCCTCCGCTCCTCCTCCGCCGCCTCCTCCTCCTCTCCTCCTCCTCCTCTCCTCCTCCTCCTCCTCCCCTCCCCTCCTCCTCCCCTTCCTTCCTCCTCCTCCTCCTCCTCCTCCTCCATCCTCCTCCTCCTCCTCCTCCATCCTCCCTCCCCTCCTCCTCCTCCTCCTCCTCCTCCTCCTCCTCCTCCTCCTCCTCCTCCTCTCTCCTCCTCCTCCTCCTCCTCCTCCTCCTCCTCCTCCTCCTCCTCCTTCCTCCTCCTCCTCCTCCTCCTCCTCCTCCCTTCTCCTCCTCATCCCTCCTCCTCTTCCCCTGGCCTCAGAAGAGGAAAAGCTACCGATACCGCTACCTTATGTTGCATCCTCGGGGGACTTTGTCTGTCCCGTCGCGGCCTTATCAGCGTCGGTGCCGTGTCGACTCCGTGTCAAACTCGTAAGATCCGTGTCGAATCCGGGCCGAATCCGCAGCGAACCCACGCCAGATCCGCGTCGAGTCCGCATCGGGCCCGCGTCGGGCACAAGAAAAGACACCAATTTGGGGGACAGGCGAGGTCCCCCGAAAATGTATCATAAGAGATGGGGTTGATGGATCGCGACACAGCGGCGATGCATCGGCGACGTTGACGTGGAGAAAATCGGGCTCCGCGTGGCGGGTTCCGGAAACCCTGGACCCCAAAATGTTGTCATCTCTTGAAGGGCGCATTTTTCTTCCGCCGCCCTTCCGCCTGCATCCACCGTCGGAGGCGACATCGTTTTACTTCCGCCAGCTTCTGCCGCCGTCTTCCGCCGATGAAGAGATGGCAACTCCTTCTATCCTCGAATGCAAGGCCCTGTTTGGAACTGGGGAATCAAAAGGTACCGATACCGCTACTCCCCAGACCTCTCCCGGGGTGCGTTCTGACCAGAACTTCGAAGCGAATCCAGCGGTGGCGACGAGGGCCTCCGAGGAGGCCCAAAAAGGGGAAAGCGAGGAAAGAGTAGAGGTAGCGGCACCTTTTCTTCATCGGCGGGGTATGTTCCCATTTTTTTCCTGGGAGTCGACAATGAATTGTGTGCCTGTGTGTTTCTTCCCTCCTGAATGAGGCCCACCCATGGAGGTCTCGATCCAGTCCCCGGCACCCGTCCTTCACATCCCGAGTCGGTTTTCGACGGCCCCGAGGCTGCTCGGGTCCCCCACAACAAGGGCCGAAGCTAGCCAGAAAGCCGGCCGGCCGCTCCCCTCCTCTGCCCCCCCCTCGCCAGGCAGCACACAGCCTGCCCGGGACCCGCGTGGCGGCGCGCGGGAAAACCTTGCCTTGCGATTTCTGCCACGATTCGGAGGGGTCTGGGGCCGAGGGGGCCTGGGAAGCTGCGCGAGGCGAAATGGCCACGGAGGCCATCTGCGGCCTCCCTGGGGCGTCCTGAAGCCGAGGGCACTCCTGGGCGCCCTGGGGACCAGATAGGGGTAGCTTCTTGAGCCGCCTTTGATCGCCCTTCTGTTTGTCGGGAGCGGCCAAGAGGGGGGTGTCCAAGAGGGGGGGTGCAAATCGTGACCGGCGGCATGTGCGCGGCTCCGCGGGGGGGCCAGGGACGTAATGAAATAAGAAGAGGCGCCATGCAATCTGGGGACAAATCATGGCCCGCGCCATGAAATCCACCCCCCCCTAGTCATCACCCCCCTCTTTCCCGCTCCCGAGTCTGGGCTCTGCAAAAACCTTTGGAAGGGGGAGCCGCGGGGCCGCCGAGGCCGCCGAGGGGCCGCCGAGCCGGGCGCGCCCGTCGGCTCGCCGGCGGCGCCCGCGCGGCGCCGCGGGCGCCCGCGCCCGCGAGGAGGCCGCAGGCCCGGCGGCCGGGCCCGCGAGCGCCGCGGCCAGCGCGCCTCCGGCGAGCCCCGCCGCGGCGGCGCGGCGGCCGCGGCGCGGCGCCATCGGCGGCGCGGGCCCGGGCAGCCCCAGACCCCGTCGCGTCGTGAGAAGAGCACGACGGCTGGAGTCTCGCTACTCCAGATTTCGTCATAAAAGGGAGGGGGTCTGGACCCTCCAAGACAAGCCATTTCAGACCTCCCCCGTGGGAGAACCCTCCAAAACATCGTCCCCAGACCCCCCAGGCCCTCCAAGATAGCCTGGAAGAGACCCCCCCCCGAAATGAGACCCCCCTCCCTTTATTACGAAATCTGGAGTATCTTCAGCCCCTGGGGAACTTTCGGGGATGGACAGACCCCCCGTCCGTAGAAACGCGGTTCGGTGTAGGCGACCTCGGCCCCAAGCCTGGCGGGCGCAGGCCTGGGACAGGACGGCCGCAGCGCCCTCTCGAGAACCGAAAGCGGACAATTCACGAATCGACGCGTCAGGGTGGGGATTCTGTCCACCCCTGAACCTTCGCCTCCAAAAAAACGACCCTGGCTGAAAAACCCGTCCCGGGGCATAGGTCGAAGCCTCTGGGGGTCGTACGAGAAAAAACAAAAACAAAACAAAACAAACAAACAAACAAACAAAAAAAACATGACGTCGGGGGCCTAGGCATGCGGCGCCTTGGCACTGAGGTCCGCAGCGTTGGCTCTCCCCGTGCGGTCAAGATCTCTTCGGCTCGGCGTCTCGCGGCGGCGGCCGCAGCGACAGCCGCCGCGCCCTGCGAGCGGGCAGCATGTCGCTCCGCTACGTTGGGCGGGAGGCTGGGAAGGGCTCGGGACGTCGCCGCTGGGGGTCGGAGACGTGGACAGCGTTCCCTCGGGCATGTCCTCCTAGAGAGGCGGATCTTGGAAGGAAAATAATCAAAATTGCTCCAAAATCTTCCAGACTAGTGAAGAATGGACGAAAAATCGTCCACGGACTATTTTTTCAAACTATTTTTGGCTACTCCTCCTGTAGAGGGACATGCCCGACTTGAGGACAGCGTGTCGCGCCGAAGCGTGGGGGAGCCAGGCCCTGCGGCGCGACACGCGGAGCCCACGGGCAGGAAACAAAAAGACATCTTGGGCAAGGAGCCCAGGGCCCAAAAGCTGGTGGAACGCCAAGTGGGGCCTGCCCATGGACAGCACCACCGCCCTCCTCAGACGACTTCCTACCAGACCACCCCCACCCAACCCGAAGACACGAACTTCGGGTTTGGGGGGGGGTACGGGTTCCAGATGTGTTTTTCAATGTTCCCCGAGCCCCCCCCCCACACTGAAAATGGAGGGCAAATTGAGGCCTTCGGGTGGGGTTGGGGTGGTTCGGTTGGTGGCGATCAGAGAATGAACCCTCCGGGATCCGAGGCCTCCCGGACACACTCCTGAACGAGCGTCCCCACCGCACCCAGGTTCCCCGGAGTCCCAACCCTCTCTCCGGAGCCACGCGCCGTGAGTCACACTGAGAAGATCGTTAGGCGCGATCAGCTCAGGGCTGCTGGCGTGTGCGCGCGGTGGTTCGACGGCTGCGACCCCGCAGTCGCGCGGGTGCCCGAGGCCGTCAACGGCCTTGTGCTGCGCATGTTAGCGCGCGAACGCGCATGTTTCAAGTCGACGGCCGCGCGTGCGTAATCCTGAGTCATGTTGTGACGGTTCCAAGGCCGGCAAGGGCCCACAAAGACCGAAAGCGGTGAAAAGGTTCCGTCGTGATTGTTGCCAAAAAGTAGGAGGTCTGGGGTGGGGATGAGCCCCAGACCTCCAGCGATGTGATTTGTCCCAACCCTCCTCTGGTTGGGTTCTCGTCTTGAACAGACCACTGCGGTCTCCGTCCTCTCCCTCCTTCCCCCTCCTCCTCCTCCTCCTCCTCCTCCTCCTCCTCCTCCTCCTCATCATCATCATCATCATCATCAGCATCATCATCATCATCAGCATCATCATCATCGGCGTCGTCGTCATTATCATCAACATCAGCAGCAGCATCGTCATCATCATCATCAACATCACCACCACCACCACCACCACCATCATCATCACCATTATCAGCAGCAGTATCGTCATCATCGTCATCATCATCAGCATCATCACCATCAATTACAACATCATCGTCAACACCACCACCCCACTCATCGTCATCAACAGCATCATCAGCATCATCAACATCCTTTTCAGCAGCAGCATCATCATCAGCATCATCAGCAGCATCATCATGCTCGTCATCGTTATCATCGTCAGCAGCATCAGTATCATCATCAGCAGCAGCATCATCATCATCAGCAGCAGAATCATGATCATCATACTCATCATCACCATCATCATGATCAATATCGTCATCAGCATCATCAGCACCGGCATCAGCATCATTGTCATCGGCATCAGCATCTTCAGCATCATCATCATCAACATCAGGAGCAGCAGCATCATCAGCAGCATCAGCAGCATCATCATCAGCAGCATCATCATGATCAACGTCTTCATCATCATGATCATCAGCATCATCATCATCATCATCATCATCATCAGCAGCATCATCCGTGCTTCCTCGTTTCTCTCCTTCCTCCTGCTCGCGCTGCCTGGGTGTCTGCTAACTGCGAAACTGTCTACGCCTTCGTGAGCTCCAGGGAGGTCCAGCGAAGTGGTGTCCCACGCGGATCAGAATGAGACCTCGCCGTCCACGGGGGGCTTCGAACTGCGCAATTGTCGCCACGTTCGTGGGCTCCGGGGAGGTCCAGCGGAGTGGTTTCCCACGCGGAGCAGAATCAGGCCTCGCTGTTCCAGGGGGCGGCGAACTGTGCAACTGTCGCCACACTCGTGGGCTCCCGGGAAGTCCAGCGGAGCCGTGTCCCACGCGGATCAGAATGAGACCTGGCCGATCCTGGTGGGCTGCGAGCTGCGCAACTGTCGTCACGTTCGCGGGCTACTGGGAGGCCCAGCGGAGTGGTATCCCACGCGGATCAGAATGAGACCTCGCCGTCCATGGGGGGCTTCGAACCTGCAGCTGTCGCCACGCTCGTGGACTCCAGGGAGGTCCAGCGAAGTGGTGTCCCACGAGGATCAGAATGAGACCTCGCCGTCCATGGGGGGCTTCGAACTGCGCAACTGTCGCCACGACCGTGGGCTCCGAGGAGGTCCAGCGGAGTGGTTTCCCACGCGGAGCAGAATCAGGCCTCGCTGTTCTGGGGGGCGGCGAACTGTGCAACTGTCGCCACACTCGTGGGCTCCCGGGAAGTCCAGCGGAGCCGTGTCCCACGCGGATCAGAATGAGACCTGGCCGATCCTGGTGGGCTGCGAGCTGCGCAACTGTCGTCACGTTCGCGGGCTACTGGGAGGCCCAGCGGAGTGGTATCCCACGCGGCTTAGAATGAGACCTCGCCGTCCCTGGGGGGCTTCGAACCTGCAACTGTCGCCACGCTCGTGGGCTTCGGGGAGATCCAGCGGAGTGGTGTCCCACGCGGATCAGAATGAGACCTCGCCGCGCCCTGGTGGGCTGCGATGTGTGCAAATGCCGCCACTTTCGTGGGCTCCTGAAGGTCCAGCGGAACGGTGTCCCTCGCGGAGCAGAATCAGGCCTCGCCGTCACTGGGGGGCTGCGAACTGCGAAACTGTTGCAACTCTCGTGGGCTCCTGGGAGCTCCAGCGGACTGGTGCCCCACGAGGATCAGAAGAAGGCCTCGCTGTTCCTGGGGCGCTGCGAACTGCGCAACTGTCGCCACGACCGTGGGCTCCGACGAGGCGGCGCGGTGTCCCCCGCGGATCAGAAGAAGACCTCGCCGTCCCAAAGGGCTTCGAACTGCGCAACTGTCGCCGCATTCGTGGGATCCCGGGAACTTCAGCGAACTGCGCAACCGTCGCCACACTCGTGGGCTCCCGGGAAGTCCAGCAGAGCCGTGTCCCACGCGGATCAGAATGAGACCTGGCCGATCCTGGCAGGCTGCGAATTCTAAAACTGTCGCCGCATTCGTGGGCTCCTGGGAGCTCCAGCGGAGTGGTGTCCCATGCGGATCAGAATGAGACCTCGCCGCCCCTGCGAGCGTTGCTCTTAATGACGACCATCGTATGGGAACGGTCTTGTCGCTACGTGTTGCCGAGGAGGCTTGAAAAGATTGCCATCGTGATGCTGGGGGCGTTCGAAGGACGGGCCATCACGCTCATTGTCATAATCCGCACAAGGCCAACGCTAGTACCTCCGCGACGTCTCCCGTCATTAGCTCCGTGATTCGGATACCTCGTTTTGTCCGCGGCAGTTCTGTTCCCCCCGCCCCCTCCCATCCGAAATGTCAAAGCTGAGCGCAGGCCCTGCGTCGCCGCTCGACGCGTCCAGCTTTGCACATTGGGGATGGGGGCGGAGGAGAGGGTGGACGGAGGGAGAGTGGCTCGCGAGAAGGGAAGGAGGAGGAGACGGAGGCGGGAGGCAGGGAAGGGACGCGGAGGGCGAGGAAGGGGAGGAGGGACATGGCACCAATGGCACTGCTGGGGGATGATGGAGAGAAGGAAGAGGTGGAGGACGCGGAGGAGGGGGAGGAGGACGAGGAGGAGGATCAGCAGGAACAGGACGAGGAGGGCAAGGAGGATACGGAACAGAAGAAGGAGGAGGAGGAGGAGGAGGAAGGAAAAGCGAATGAGGATGCCGGTGATATCCTGGGGGGCGTGCGGGAAAGGACGAATGAGGAGGGGGAGGGCGAGTAGGATCAGGAGGGGGAAGAGGAAGAGGAGGATGAATGGGGATGTTGGTTAAGATGCGGATGCTTACGAATATGACTACAACGGTGGGGCATCCATGTTTGGATGCCCCTGGATGGTGATGTTGCTGATAATCATGATGATGGCCACGGCCATGAGGATGATGGGCTGCTGCTGATGATGTCGAGGAGGATGAGGATGAGGATGAAGATGAAGATGAAGATGAGGATGGGGGTGGTAACGATGATGAAGATGAGGATGCAGATGATGATGTGGTTGTTGATGATGACAGTGGTGATGGTGGTGATGGTGATGGTAATAATGATCAGCATCAGCATCAGCATCATCAGCATCATAATAATAACAATAATGAGGATGATGCTGATGATGATGATGGTGATGGTGATGGTGATGGTGATGGTGATGATGGTGATGATGATGATGATGATGGTGATGATGATGATGATGATGATGATGATGATGATGATGATGATGATGATGATGATGATGATGATGATGATGATGATGATGATGATGATGATGATGCTGATGATGATGATGATGGTGGTGGTGATGACGGTGGTGGTGGTGGTGACCAGGATGGCGAGGCTGATGATAATGGTGGTGCTGATGATGATGATGACGGTGATGATGGTGATGATAGTGATGACGGTGGTGATGGTGATGCTGATGCTGATGCTGATGACGATGATGGTAACGCTGATACTGAGTGTGCTGGAATGCAGATTATGACCGTGACCCTGATAATGATCACAAGGATGCCAGTCAGGGGCTTGTGCGAGCATGCGCGCGCTCACGATGGTGATCGTGCCCAAGGCGGTAATGATGAGGAGGAGGAGGAGGGGGAGGAGAAAGAGGTGGACCCAGAGGAGGATGAGGATGAGGATGAGGAGGACAAGGAGGACGAACGAGGGGAGGATGGAGGACGGACGAGGGAGGCAAGAAAGGAGGAGGCGGAAGAAGGAAGAAGACAATGGAGCGCGAGGGAACGCTGAATGTTGGCACGCCGCCATCCCTTTCCAGGGAGTGCGGAGCCGCGCATTCAATCTGCATGCACTGTGAGGGGTGCGCTCCAAATTGGACATAGTGAGGGGTGAGCTTGGAATATACCAACTTTGACTTGCATCTTTCTCCCCAGCGCGTTACCCCAGGAGCGTGGTTAAGCATCCCTGTCCTGAACATCGTCGCCACCATTCTGCCAAAAAAACTGTGCGTAGGGCGGCCCCGAGGAAATGCTGCACTCATATTGTGCCGACTGCCAACAGAATCAGAGGATGAAAACATCATCAGAAGAAGTAAACATCCGAACGCCCTGCTGCACATTGATTGCAAACGGCATCAGAGGATGTGTGTGTTGACCGGCTGGTTGAGTGCTTCAGCGGTCGGCTGTCGCAAAACATTTACAATCCAAGCAGCATCAAATGATGTGTATGCGTTACTGGCTGGTTGTCCGTTGCCAGAAGACATCTAAAATGCAAACAGCATCAGAAAATGTATGTGTTGACCAGCCGGTTGAGTACTCCAGCGGCCCGCTGTCGCAAAACGTCTGTCAGACCGTGGATTCAGACATCTCATGAGTTAGGTTGGTGGTCGTCACTTCCAACAACACCGGTGGGGGGCTGCGAACTGTGAAACCGTCGCCACGTTCGTGGGCTCCTGGAAGGTCCAGCGGCACGGTGTCCCTGGCGGATGAGAATGAGACCTCGCCGCGCCCTGGGGGCTGCGAACTGTGCAAGTGTCGCCACTTCCGTGGGCTCCAGTGAGGTCCAGCGGAGTGGCCCCACGCAGACCCAGACTAGACCTCGCAGCGCCCTGCGGGGCCGCCACCTGCGCAGCCGGTCACAGGCACTGCGGATCATGAAAGGTTTCTGGTTAGATGGAGCGGTCTGGTTCGGTGGCAACTCCTGGGAGCCTACCATACCATCTTGTCGGCTCTTGCGAATCGGCACTAATCGACGCTAGATCGACGCCAATCGGCGCTGAATCGATGCGAATCGACGCTAACCAACGCGAAATCGGCGCCATCTCATCGACTCCGGACGCGAATCGAGACGAATTGACGCTAAAGACAAAATTTGCGAGGGTACATAACCGGGGGCACAAAGGTGCGGTTGGGACAAAGATGGAGTTGGAGGGAAAATCGCTCTGGACAGCCCCTGGAAGAAGGAAAACGCGCGAAACCGGAGCATCCAGCTGCGCCCGCTCCCCAGCCCCACTTTGGGATAACTCTCCCTCTACGAACCCCGACACAAAACTCCCATGATTTGCTACCAAATCCCAGGTAATGCCGCCTCTTCCTTCTCCTCCTCATCCTCCTCCTCCTCCTCCTCCTCCTCCCCCTCCTCCTCCTCCCTCCTCCTCCTCCTCCTCCTCCTCCCTCCTCCTCCTCCTCCTCCTCCTCCTCCTCCTCCTCCTCCTCCCTCTCCTCCTCCTCCCTCTCCTCCTCCTCCTTCCTCCTCCTCCTCCTCCTCCTCCTCCTCCTCCTCCTCCTCCTCTTCCTCCTCCTATGGTATACAAAATGGTTGGGTACGTCCCTGGGTCACTTTCAATCCAGGCGCAGTGCTTCGACGTGGGCCCTCGCGGGTGGGGGGACCGTCGTCTGGCCCCGGGGACCATCAAAAATACATCCGGGGCGAAGAACAACCCCTTGGGGAATTGGTCGGGACCTCTGGGGTCAGGTCGGGCATGTCCTCCTGCAGGCGGATTTGGGAATAAAACGAAACATTAGTTATAATACACTCAACCATAAAGCATAAACAAAGATTGTCGAAAAAAACGTTAACCAACTATTGCTTGACGAATTTTGAATATTCCTCCTGTAAAAGGGACACGCCCGACTTAACTCTGGGGCCGCGTATCGAAAAATCAAACCCAAGGACCCTGGACCCCCTTGCGTCGCGCCGAAAGTCACAACGGGAGACTCTGGGCGAGTTTCGGCCTCACCAGGCCCCGGGACGTTTAGAAATCGGCCTGGGATGAAAACCCAGCCCCTGGGAAGGAGTCCAGACCTCTGGGGGTCAACGTCGCGAAAAAATCGCGACGTTGGGGAGCCTGGAAGGTCTCTGGTGGCGGCTGTCGGGCCCTGAGGCCCTCACAGAACAGCTCAGGATGAAAAGCCGGCCCTCGGGAAAGGGTCGGGACGTCTGGGACCCCGCGTTTAAGAAAGAAAGCCGTCGGCTGTCTATGGAAGGCGCCTGCACACTAACACAATGCCCCCAGAAGTGTGCCATCCAGAAGGCCTCCAGAGGCCCCCCCAGAGGCCGCCAAAAGAACCTCAAGAGCCTACCCAGACTTCGGGCGCGCGGCTCGATATTTTCAACCCCGGCGTACACCACCACACCACCACCACCACCACCACCACCACCACCACCACCGTGCCTCCGTCACATGAGGCGGACCCCGCCAGCTCCAGCATCTGCTCCCATGACATAGGACACCCTGACCGTCGAAGGGAATTGACATGTTCCCTGCGTCAGTGGCCGCAAAGTGAGTGGCGGCTCGGTTTCGGCATCTGCGGCTCTAGAGGAAAATCTGTCGGCACCACTCGGTTCTGCCATTTCGACCTCGGGGGGGTCGCTTTCGGGCCCCAGGGCCATCGAAAGCTGATCAGAAGTGAAGATATGTCTCGGAAGCTGGGCGAGGGCTGGCAAATCCGTGGCTGCTAAAACGGTCTTCCCAGAAGAGAAGAACAAAGTCCCGGAATCAAACTCAGCACACTAAGAAATAAACAGGCTGCTTCCCCGAAGAAAAACACAACTTCCCGGAGCTCCGTTTTATCAACCACGGGTTTGCCAGCCTTCGCCCAGCTTCTGAATGTCACTGAAGAAGGGGTCGAGGCATCTGGAGCCCACTGATTGAAAACACATTCCATCGGGTGTCTAGCCGCGGCGAGCCCAGGGGGGAAAAGGGACGGGGCGGGCCTTCTCAGAAGGCTCGGAAGTCGCCCGGCCTTCTGAAAAGCACTCCAAGCCTTCCCCAAAGGAGGCACAGAAAACTTCTCATAAGGCGCGAGGGCTTCTGAAAGTCCCGCCGCCCTCCGAGAAGGCCCACTCCTTCGCATCTTCCCCTTACGCTCGCCGCCGAGTGTGGGTGCACACCATCACCAAGCCTTGCCAAGGCCAACCTGGGCCTTCGCCTGGTGTGTGCACCCTCATGGCCGAGGCCGGGGCATTTAGAAAATTTCTGGGGCACTGGGATTAACTATCCGACTCCCCTCCCGTCTCTGGCCGACTCTGACTGGCGGACTGGGCCGACTGGCCGACTCCCCGACTGGCCGACTGGCCGACTCCCCGACTCCCCGACTCCCCGAATAGCCGACTGGCCGACTGGCCGACTGGCCGACTGGCCGACTCCCCGACTGGCCGACTCCCCGACTGGCCGACTGGCCGACTGCGGCGTGGGAAGTTCGTCGGGGGCCTCAAAAAGATTCCTGCTGGCCAGGGGAGGGGGCCTACCACACCACTCTGGGGGCCTGGCCAGGAATGGCCCGGGTGTGCGGGTGCCGTCTGCAGAGATCGTCGGCCGTGGCGCCGCCTGCAGCCGCGCGAAGATCCGACAAAAATGCCACGGCTGCGGCCGCAGCTTCGAGCCTTCGTGCTGCGGATCGAAGTCCGAGACTGGGGGATCGAGGATCGGGGATAGGCGGTCAAGGATCGAGCCCTCGATCGAGGATTCTGGTGCTCTTGGGCGCCGTCTAGCCTACCGGCATCGGCCATCTGGACATAGAAGGCAGGGAACACGCCAGACCGCGGGAGACACTCAGGAGGAGGGAGGAGGAAGGAGGGAGGAGGGAGGAGAGAGGAGGGAGGAGGGAGGAGGGAGGAGGGAGAAGGAGCGAGGAGCGAGGAGCGAGGAGCGAGGTGGGAGGAGGGAGGAGGGAGGAGGGAGGAGGGAGGGAGGGAGGGAGGAGGAGGGAGGGAGGGAGGGAGGGAGGGAGGGAGGGAGGAGGCGGAGGGAGGAGGAGGAGGAGGAGGAGGAGGAGGAGAGGGAGAGGAGGAGGGAGGAGGGAGGAGGGGGAGGATGGGAGCAGGGGGAGGAGGAGGAGGAGGAGCAGGAGGAGGAGGCACGAGCACACTGGCAGTGCGGTGCCCGGGGGTGCTCGGCGGTGATCGGCGGTGCTCGGCGCTCTGCAGCAGCCGCTAGCCGCACGGTCGGGGGGGG